>MU846090.1:0-118092 GCA_030867225.1 Colletotrichum caudatum
ATGCTAAGAACTAGAGATAGTTTTGCTGAATGCTTCCAGGGAGATCAGCGGGCGGAATAACAGATTTTCGGCTTTGTCAAGGAGCCCCTGCTTATCTAATGCATTCTCTATATACTATGTTTGCACCCAATCTCACTGTGATATAGAGTGGATCAATAGTAATCCATAGCACTGCAGGAACCGTAATAAAGTTAAGAATAAACATTTATTACTAGATCTGTCGGTGATTTCCGGTTGATCCTCTTTCTTTTTTTCTTTTTTTAAATACAAATATTGATCCATCCACTGTCCCGACATTCTGGTCAGCTCTGTTTCCGTTGGGTATCTAAATCTTGACCCCCCCCCCCCCCCCGGTTCCATTCCACATGCTTCCTCATACGACATACGACATGTATATCATCTTATTACTGTTCTGTCTCCTAGCCGTTGCTTCAGCTGCATGGATGCCTGCCAACTGGGAGACACGGGACACCTCAAGCACCTTCACCTTTGATAAAACCTTCTGGGTTAATGACGGCCATTTGCGGTGCACGAGCGAGCAAAAAGACACAATAATAGAGGCTATTGAAGAAGCTCGTGGGCTAACTAATCAAGTAATAAAAGCGCTATCAGCAATATATGCTGAGAAATCTCCAGCATACCTCACCTGGTTTGGAAAAGGTATTCAACTCTTCTGTATCCTTGTCGAGACGATAGTTAACAAAACATAGAAAACTCCACACCTGAGATGAGAAAATCGATTCTTGAACATAATTTTAGATCATTACTCAGGAATTTGAGGCGCCCGGAACTGGCAATCAAGATCAACGGAGAGGGTTCTCCTGTTCCGTCCCCCGCCACTGCTAAGTCTCTGATCTACGCTTGTGATCCGGCAAAACCGGACGGCAACGTGCTCGCCTCAACATTGTCGATAAACTCAGTAATCCAATCTCCTGACCCGACCTATGTACTTTTCAACGATAATTTTTTTACAGCAAGAAGAGCCCGGACGTTACAAGAAGTGGCTAAACAATGGAAAGATGTCCCATACCGGAAAGCAAACTTTGACACAAGAAGCTTGACGTTAATTCATGAGTTTCAACACATGTATCGGGCTACAGGGCCAGATCGCTACTGCACAGACGTTCGTGATCCGGCCTATAAAACCATATCTCGTGGATGCTATAGTATTTACTGGTAAGTCATATGTGTACCAAACCAGTCCCGTTAGTATAGGCAGGCACTAATTGGTACAAATAGCTGTCGATCGCTCCCCGACAATAAAAAAATAGTAAACGCAGAGAATTTTGCGTTTATTGCAGCGTATATTTATACATGGCCAGAAACAGCAAAAATTTCTTCGAAATACAGGCTGCGACCTTGGTGACGCAGTAAGCTGTGTCTGGCAATAGGAGCTACGCTCCTAGTTAGGTTCATCCCAACTGCAGGAACACTTTTGCGGCGTCACATACAATAAAGCACAAAATTAACCAATCGAGAGGCACACAGGTGCGGTTTCATTTCTCAAAGGGTTTCCAGTAACCGAATAGCAAGAATAGCAAGAATAGCAAGAGCAAGGCTTATGGGTTAAGGAATACCTGTTGGTATCACAGGAGCATCCGATCGGATGGGTGAAAAGTAGTTGGATTCGAACGTCTCACCAGTTGCTGAACAAGAAGAAAACGAAATTATCGCCGCGGCCGCAGTGCCGTTGGATAAACGGGAGGCAGGCCGAGGTTGGCCGAATGGGCCGGTCCCATCATTATTAGTAGATGCGTAGCATCCCGATAATAACACTATACCTAGGGTAAGCTAGGTGGCCTAGGTATATTACCTCTAACCACTGGCTGCTGTAGTACTGCTACTTCAAAGCAAATAAACGAATAATACTACGCTAGTGTCAAGACATTTCAAGAACTGATACTTTAATTCAACTATTGTACGGGAGGTCTCTTAAATGCGTACTAACCTAGTTCCACTAAAAAAACACATTATGCGAGGAAAGTTTAGTAGACGCTCCATGTCGGAATGCACTAATACGACAATCTAGCATTTCATGAGTGTAAGGGCGCCTGTGGACAAAAGCGAGTGCAAAGATGACTCGAAGCAGAGGCGAGACGACAGTCGGGCGACGGCCCAGGCAAAACTGAAAGGTTTGAGGCTGCAAATTAAACAAGAATCGTTTTGAGTACCTGTTTGACACCTTGACTGTGGGGTGAGGGCTGGTTTCTGTTATCACAGAATGTATGTTGACTGTGACCTTGGCTTAAGTTCTTTGAAGTTTGCAATGGCCATGTTACTGATGATGTTCCTATATAAGCAATGATATCTTCAAATGATAAGAAAGAGCCATATGTAGCTGCGGCTGTGGAGGCGAGAGAAAAAAACATTAAGATCTGCTTCTAGATTGTTTGGCTAATTTGCTGGTGCAGAGGGGACAATGACTGATCAAAGTATACGTGCTCTGAGGGCACCTGGGTCTGCGAAGCACGGTATTGCGCCAGGATAGAAACTAGAATAGTGTAAGCGTGAGGACTTTTGCTTGGTGCGCTTATCTGTAGCTTGGTACACATATTAAGTTGTGAGAGTTGCATTCTTTATAAGTGACCTCCGATTAGACTGTTTACAACTAAATACCAAATACGTAGTTGATTCGCAAGATATTTAGTAAGACGAGCTAGCACGTATGCGGGTGATTGACTTGTCAGCTCTCCCTTGACACTACAAATGAATATGGTTGTATGTATGAAGAGGAGACGGAAGAGAAAGAAAAAAAAAACGTCACCAATGTTTTGCTGTGGTCTGGTCAGTACGTACGTAGCAAGGTGAACGAACACAAACAACCACAGTGCAGGGGACTCCACCTTCCGAGGGAGGGTGAGGTACCAAGGTACGTGCCTGGAATGGCTCTTTCCTTGGCTGCCACGCACGCACCCAGAGTGGGGAACATGAGGATAAGTAGGTACGTACCTGGAGAATGGTAGGTAAAGCTGCACTGCTTCTGCTAGGTAGGTACCTATTCGTACCTAGGTAGGTAGGGTGTGGTGTGTCGGTGGGTGCTTGGTGGGTGCTGGTGCTGCTTGCTGCTTGCTGCACCTGAGCACCTGAGCACCTGGTCTCCTCCACCACCAGGTTTCGTCCGATGTGCCAAAACCTCCTTTGACCACCATCTCTCCACGCCCCGACAGTTTTTGCTGCCAAAACTCACCACCATCACGTATAATCTCTCTCACCGCATCCGTATTGCATCACTCCACTGTTAAAGAAACCATCGATCCCATTTTTGCCTTGCCAGCCTTGCATTACCAGCCTGGCCGCAACGAAGCAACTCGCCATATTCGCTCTACACCTTGCAGCGCAGCCCGATTGGAGCCCGTTCGCCTCCGTCTGCCACCGCCCGACGCCTTTGGCTGGACTGGACTGGACTGGACTGGATTGCACTCGACTCGACTCGTCTGTAACCGACTCAACTCGACTGCACCAGCGACCGCGACCGAACCACTGCCGACGACCGATTGCCTGACTTGGCAGACCTCCCTCGACCCTACCTACCTACCTACCTACACCTGCTTACCATCCTCCCTCCCTAACTCTGTGACGTACGCCGAAAAAAGTCCAACTACTACGACTACGACCGCGATCCTCAGCCTTGCCTCCGAAACCACCATACTGACAATAACAAACCACACCCTTTCCGTCATCTCTCACATCTCGCTCCTTCCTGGTGTGACACCTCCAACCGGCTTCCCTGTTTCTGTCCGCTGAACCGTCACCCTCCGTCCATGCCAACATCACCGCCATTGCCATTACATCAATAGCTTTCCCAGCCTAACTCGGATGCGCCTTGCATCATCATACTGCTATGGCATTCAAATATACGGCAGAGTTTCTCATCCATCTGCGAGAATCACCGCTATGCGTCAAACCGGCCGCACTGCCGCCCGCTGAAGAATGGATGGGGTATGCCGTCCACCCCAATTCATCCCACTTGACTCCTCTAACAACCCACCCAGACCTCCCCCAGACAATACCCGAACCCAAGGCAACAATAGCACCACCACCCAGGCTAAGACTCCTGCCGACAGAAGAAGCCACGACAACCCCCTCCTTGACCAGACGAACCGCCGCCCTGGCCTCGACCGCCATGTCTCGAGAAACAGCGCAAGTACGTAGCCCGGACCCCTCCGTTCCCCCCACCCCTTACTTTTTGTGTGCAATACCTGACAGCAAGGCCAATTGCAGACCCTGAAGACATTATCCTCGGGCCTCCCCGAACAGCTTTCGCTTCTGCGACTTTGCGCAACGGCAAGCCCTTCGACAACGACAAGGGGCTCAAGGACGCTGACTCGCCGAGTCGCTTCAACTTCCGCAACCGCAACGGCGATACTCCCGATGGTGACCGCTTCCGCGACTCAAGAAACACCGGCTTTCGTCGACGTGGAGACGGCGATCAGGATCAGGAGGGATGGAGCACCGTCAAGCCACGCAAGAGCTTCGGGCACGAGGGCGCTGAGCGCTTTCAAGGTCGCATGGGTGCGGGCGGCGGCGACAGACTCCCCAACGAACGCCGTCCGCGTGATCGCGATGATCGGGAGGGCCCCAGAGACCGAACCCACCGCACCTTTGACCATCACGACAAGGACAAGGATCATGAACATGAAGAGGCTGAACCGCGCCCCCGAAATGGTCTTAACAGAGGCAAGTCGGAACCCTGGTTCAAGAGCGACAGCAACAGCAGCAACAACGTTTCCAACACCCCCGAGAAGCCTCCCATGACGGCTCGCGAGCGCATCGATCGTGCCAAGAGCTGGAGAGACCGGAACCGGGATGCCGAGGTCGTTGAAGAGAAGACGACTGGACGGAACTACGAACGCCGTTGGGACCGTGGAGACCGTGGGGACCACAGGCAAGAGCGGGAGCCCGAGTGGTTTGACGAACCCGCCGGAGAGAAGTCGGGAGGCCACACCGAAGAGGACTTCAAGAAGTTCATGGAGAGCATGAAGGCAAGCCGCAGCGCCCCAGCTGAGGACAAGGCGCCCACTACCGTTGTCGAGGCTGCGGCCAATGCTGAACAGCCAGCCGTTGCTTCCGCGCCTGCTGTCGAAATCGGACCCGACCAGTTCTTTCTCAAATTTGCATCCACTGCTGGATTGGATGTCGGTTCCCCGAGTGAACCCAAGAAGGAGGTTTCTGTCAAGGCCAAGACTGGCGGCGGCAAATCGTCCCGCTTCACATCCTTTTTCAATGCGCCCCCAGACGATTCCAATCGCCGCATGCAGACTGAGCCCTCGACACCTCTTGCTGGGCTTTCCACTGGCGGCCCCGACGGGTCTGCGCCGGCCCCCGATTCTGAGAAGCAAGCTTTCCAGGCCTTGCTCATGAAGCTGCAGCGTTCGAACATTCAGTCTTCTACTCCTCCTGCCTCCCAGCCTTTCCAGGAACCCCCTCCCCTTGCACGCGAACCGGCTCCTTCGAGCTCCGTTGCATCACCCGAGCCGTTTCAGCAATATGGCGGTGAGCGCCGAGAGGATCCCCGCCCCCGCATGCCCCAAGCCTCCATGTCCATGTCTGATATCCTTGCTCCACGTCCCACGATTCCAGGCCAGCAGCCTGCTGCTCGTCAAGATCAACTGCTTCAGGAGTTGGTCGGGCAGCGCCACCAGGCCTCTAGCCAGGGCTCAGGCAGAATGGAGCCCAATCAAGGTCGCAACATGAGCAACACTGAGTTCTTGATGAACTTGATGAGAAACCAGCCAGAGCCTCCGCGCACCGAGCAGCTTCTCATGCGCATGCCGCAACCCCAGCGCGCTGCCCAGATCCCGCATGCTCAAGATCGCGAACCCGACTTTCCCCAGAGCATCCCGCATGGCATCCCGCAAGGCATCCCGCAGGGGATCCCGCAGGGTGGCCGTGGTTCTCAACGTCAGATGCGAGGCCAGGGCCCGCCGGGCTTCATGGACGATGCTTTCCATCATCCGGAACCCGAGGCTCGCATGCAGCCTACGCAGATCCTGCAGCGCCCTCCCCCGCCACCCGGTTTGGACCAGATGAACCCCAACTGGATCCAGCCCGGCGGTCCCATACCTCCTCAACAGAGATCCATCATTCCTCCTCCTGGCCTTGCCGGCGGCCCTGGTCGCAACCACCCCATGGCTGCTATGTTCCCGCCCAACTTCCCTCCGGGTGCATTCCCACCCCCAGAGGTCATGGCAGGCCCGCCGCCGCGCAACATGCCCCCTCCTCCGGGTTTCTTCGGCGGTCCTCCTCCGGGATTCATCCCTCCCCCTGGAATGCCTGGCTTCCCCGGCCCTGCTGGGCCCGAGGGGCATGTGTTCCCCTTTGATGGGCGTATGCCTCCTCCAGGCGCCGCTCAGGCGTTCCGGAGACAGTAAAACTCACCTCATTATGGTTCAATTTGGATCTCGATAATTGGGGTCAGGTCTCACTGCCGCAGCACGTCAACCGCCGCACTAGACTTGGTCGAGTCACTGCATCGAAATGAAACAGTCGTATGTTCCCAAGAAGGACATGATTTGTACAGAAGCCCAATAAAAATGTCGGAACGACGTTTTGTCGGTTTTCTCAATCAATAACCTTATTCTCAATCCTCGGTAAACACGGTTCTCCAGCCTTACTGGAGAGGGCAGTCTCTCATTAGCCCTATCCGTTTCGCACGCGTGAACTATGCATCGGCCATACCGATGACGACTTATATTCCCGCAACTACGTCCTTCCCACACGAGAGTAGGCGCTGTTTAAACCAAACCGGCCCTGGTCTCGAACGAGGCCTCCTGATAGAGCCTCGTCCATCTAACATAATCCGAAGGTATCGGGCGGTGGAACTAGATACACAAAGGGATCAACGACTTCCCGAGGGAAGGCGGCGCCGATATTATTCTACCACGGTAGCTACATATGAATGAAATGAAATGGATGTCTGGTTCCCTCGCTTCCATAATCCTGTTGTTATCCTATCTTTTGAAAAGGTTCCTCGTGACGTGTGTATCCCGTCTCACTATCTTCAACATTGCTGAGGGGAAGGCGACATCGCTGAGGACAAAGTTTAAGCGTAGATATTCTCTTGCTTCTCTCCACCTTTTTCGGGGCGCGCACGGATTGCATCCTAAACATGCTGAAATCGCAAGATCTCAAGCGAGGGGATTTCAGCAGCACGTGGTTGATGGACAGCACACACACACACACACACACACACACATACAATGCACGGACACGCTCGTTCATGGCCTTGGACAGTGTACTTGTATGGTCTGATATTCCTTCTAAAAATACGCCAGAAAAAGAAAAGAAAAAGAAAAGCACAAGGAGATGACCTCCAAAAGAACCTGTCCAGTCGTTGCCGTCCTCGACCAAATCGGGTCATCGGGTCTTGAAAACATCTGTAGGACGAAATGCCCGCCACCCCATCATCTGGTCAACACCAAGAAACGCCACGCTGGCAAAATGAGACGGGGAAAAATGATGCAACGTTCAAGGTCAAATTATATATTGAGTTTGTTTCCAAACATTTGATCCTCGTTCTCCTCAATGCTTGTCCTTGTCCTTGCTGCTCTTCTTCATTCCTAGGAAGTTGCGCTTCTTCTTATCCTTTTCCAGCTTATGTGGCTTCCCGCCATCTGACGGCGCGGGCGAGGCGCTGCTTCCGTTCGATGCGGGTGCAGGGGCATTGAGGTTCATGCTGCTCATCTGGGCCGTCGGCGGGGCCACGGGCCGGCTCGGAAGACCGCCCGAAGGCGGCACTCTTGGAGCGGGGCCTCCTGCCGGTTGTCCAGGTGCTCCGGGAGCAGGCCGTGGCGCCATGGGGTTGGGCGGGGGGGCAGGTTTCTCGTAGACCCATGCCGGAGCACGGGGTGTCGGCCGCTCCATGGGGATGTCGAGCGTGCGTTTGTCCTTGCCCAGATCGCCTACTTGGCGGATATAGAGCTGCGGTGTGAGCATATGGCTGGTTACCAAGAAGATATCCTTGCCTTGACGGCCTGCAACTTCATAGCATGCGCGGCTCTCGCTGTACGTTGCGCCACCCGCCATGAACACAATGTAGCGCTGCCGGTTTTCTGGCGGTCTTCGGCCCGCCGCGGCCCAGTTTGGTCTGCCTGCGCGCAGCGAACCTTGCTGGGACGCCAAGAGATCCTCGTTAGGATCTGCCGGCGGCTTCACGTAAGGGAAAGTTGTTTGGTCCAATGTACCCCGACTGAGCTCTTCGAGCATCGTCTGGAGCGCCGTCTCGAAGCGAGACAGTGAGTACTCCTCGCTGATTTCAGCGGATTTGGTGTTCTTGGGAAACAGAGGCGGCTGAGCCGGCCGCACGTCTTTCAGACCGGCGCGAACGGGGCGTCCGCCCAGCATTTCTAGGTTGACTGCAATCTCTCCATCTCTTTGTGGCAAGCCGGAATGCGCCAGCAGTCGATTGATGTCTTCCATGATGACACCATCTCGGTAAAGCACATAGAGGATGATCAAGCGCAGTCGGTCCGCGGGCGAGACCGCATCGTCATCCAACAGCCTCACAACCTGATCCAAGATATTCTTTGGCTTCTTAAAGTCCTCGTCCAGCCCTGTTGCCAGCGTTTGCTCAGCGGAAGCAATGTCTGGCAGCTTCTGCTTCTCAAATATGTTCATGGCCTCTTGTGCCATATTCAAGTGAAGTGAGTATGCCTCCTTCATCTCCTGGAATTGAGGCAGCCCGGCCAACATGTCCCTGATGGCATTCAAACTCGTCGTATCTTGGTTCTCGTTGACGAAATGCGGATTGTCGGACAAGAACTTCCGAAAGTCGGACATTAGTTTTTCAATTGTATCCTTCATGTGCCTGTGACGGTTGTCCACCCAGACACGGTCTTTGTCTGAGAGCTCCATATCCTTCTCCTCTTCTTCCGGAGTGCCGCTGTTTGTAACCATGTGGTACGTGACTTTGTCGCCGTCTTGTATCGGGAGGAGATCGTGGGCCATGGCCTGATATGTGAACTCGTGCACCAATGGTGCCACAACGTCCATTGATCTGTCTGTTATGACGAGAGTTCCCGCTGGTCTTGTCGACTGTGGTGGGAAATTGGGATTCCATTGCGCGTACTCGTCTAGTTCTTCCTGTACAAACCGTGCGAGATGGGCGCTGAGTACCGCAGCTTCGTGAAGAGGGTTTCTTGGCTTGTAGTAGCGTATTTTGGGGTATTCGCCCAACGTGACGCACACGCCAGTAATCTAATTGCGCCTGTCAGCGAAACAGACAAACAAACAAATAAACAGCCAGCCAGCCCGGCCACAAGCCCCATGTTTGACGCACCTTTTGGGCCAGGATTTTCATGTGACGCGCAACCAAGTTGTTGCAGGCGGGGTGGTACAGGATGGGGAAGCTCCAGGGGTCTCTGAATGTTACCAGGTGCGACTCGCGAGGGAAGAAGTCAATGGACAAGGTCTCGAATCCCGCGATGCGTTGCTTGGCCGCCGGACAGCCGTCAATCATGCGACGAACTCTAGGGTCCAAGACACCGGTCCACACGAGGTAGGCCTGCTTGTATCTGCGGCGCTCGAAGTCGTTGACGAGGATTTCGACAATGTTTTCTTGCGGAGACAGGATATAGATGGCGTCCATCTCGGGGTTCATGTCTCGCTTTTGCTCGATGCGCTCGATGTCTGTACCAAGGGAGTCAGGGTTTTGGGCGCCACAAGAGGTACGGACGGTTTGCAGAACGCACTAGCGATGTTGTGGTTGAGGATGTCATCTTCCTTAACGACGTTGTCCAAGATCTTCTTGGAGCCTTCGTCTAGAACTAGGACTTTCCACTAAGGGTTGTTGTTGTCGTTAGTTTGGGTCGATGGCACGCAACGACGGCGTCACAGATTGGGTGGATCTCACATCGCCTCGGGTAATGTTCTTGATGGTGTCGATAATGACTGTTGTGAAGCCGTCCGTCAGTCTTGGAGTTTGGGGGGGGCACAGCGTTGGTTGGGCGGCGAGCGAGCGAGCTTACCGTCATGCTGCTCCTGGAGCGCGGAGACGCCCATCGTGGCAAGTTGCCGCGCGGGTAGCTAGCAGCCGGGTAATGTTGTGTCGGGGGGGGGGGGGGGGGGAGGAGGAGGGGTGTTGTCGCTACGAGACAGACAGAGGGTCGACGGTTCGTGCCTTGGGCGGAGGGAGTTGCAGTCGAGTGCGCCGTCGGATCGTAGTACAGGAGGCGGCGCACGAGGGTTAAATGGAATGTGCGCTGCTGGCGTGTAGTAAAAAAAGGGGTTCGAGAAGTCCGGGCTTCTGTCTTGGTCTGAGGATTGTATTCGTAGAGTCCCACGATGTGTCCAGCGCGGTTGATGTTCAGGGCTGGCGGGGTTTCAAGAAGCGGTCGCAGTGGTGGGACTTTCAATGCCCAGAGCCTCGAGCCCGAGCTAGGTAGGTACTGTAGTTTAGGTACAGAGAGGCGACTCGATGCGGGCAAGGTTATGTGGAGGGGGGGTGGAGGTACATGTACATGCATTGGGCGGCGTGTCCCCTGAAAGCAAGCCAGGGCTATCGTCGCCGTGTGGCCTGTGAGAGAACAGTATTCAAGGCACTGACGATGAACGCAGGTACTTCACAGAACCAGATCTGGTTTCATTGCTACAATTTCCTGGTCCCATTCTTGGTCCTGGTCCCAAGTTTGTTAGTTTACACATCAGTACGTGTACCTACATTACACAAACGGCCAGCCAAAGGAGCCTCTTGGAGTTGGGTGCATTGGCGCATCCTGGTACGGATGGATACTGTGCATAGGTACCTAGGTAGTGTAGCGCGGCGGCATTCCCCCACTTTCGGCCCCCCCCCAAAAGGTTGACGAATGAGGTCACCGCCTTCGCATCTGCCGGGCTCCTTTAAAGAGACGACACGGGAGGTGATCTGGTAGTTTAATCTAGGTACTAATTAGAACGTATGTTCGCATGGATTATGGCTGTCAGGCCTCGACGATCCCTTGCATACTCCAAGCATGCCATCTTTTTTCTCGTTTTCATCTTTATTGAGGTTGCCAACCAGATACTCTGTCCTGTCAAGCTGAATTACCTAGGCATTAATATTGTTTCTGGTCTGACTGTCGATGACATTCCCACAACTTTACTCTCGTCGCAACGATGGAAAAGCTTTAACTTGAACTTCTATTTATACTTTTGATATGCTTTTCTCACGACATACAGCCACGTTATCCATGCTGCTGACATAAACGTCGTCTTAGTCCTCTTTCCCGTCGTTTTCTAGATATCATATACTGGTCTCGTACCCCTCATCTCTACTCGGTCTTCTGCCTTCTAGTCTCTCTTGTTCTGTGCAAATGCTCTGATGGATCCAAGAGACAGACGCGAAGACTGTGCCATGCACACTGCTGGGCTTGTTTCGTTGACCGTGTTGCACTGCATGGCGGGGAGACAGAGGGTAGCCATCCATTTTCCGTGACAGTATATAAAATCCTAAATCCCGGCTATTGCACTCTCTGCTATGGGTATCATATCTCATTCTTCGTCACAATCCTGAACCAAGGTATCTATCCATCGCCTCGCTACCGTAGAACATTTGCCGTAGCCTCTCGGCCTTCTTCTTGTCCTCGTCAGCCTTTTCCCGGCACTTCTTCGCGTCCAGCGTCTGAGGCTTCTGCTTCTTCTCGACCCTGCTCTTCAAGTCTTTGGGAATGTCTAGGCCCAGGCCATACTTGTCTTCCTTCGCCTTCGTCTTGAGAGGATACTGCATTCCCTGGCCCGCGGCGCCGAGTCCCTTCCTTGAATCCGGGTCCCAGCCGTGCGAAGATAGGTACGTCAAGCCCATGCGCGACCGGTCCAGCGCCGATGGAGGGTGCGAGTGCGTGAGACAGACCTGATGAGCAATGGAAGTCTCGTGCTTCCGTATCGTTGCCTTGTCATTGATGCTGTCACTGCCTTCCTTGCTGATTTCGCCCACGGCATCGTTTTTACCAAGTGGCAAGTCACATAAGGCGCACATTTGTGCCTCTGGCTTCGCGGTCTCAGGCTTCTTATTCTCACTCGGGAGGACAAGACTGAGGTAAAAATCCCCCACCGAAGAGCCAGACTTGGTGGTCTTGATCGGCTCGGTCGTGCTCAGGGTTGGGTCGGACGCCTTGACGAACTGTATCGGCCTGCGCTGGATACCTGCGCCGAACGGCCGCCGGTGGTGAAGCGGCACTTCCTCTTCCTCGTCATATTCCTCGTCATACTCGGCCTGTCTCTGCATTGGTGCGGCCGTAACTCTCAGGCTCTTCCCTCTCGAAAAGTTTATCTCAAGGGACCTCGGTACGGAATTGATGCCTGTGGTGAGATTTGTTGATCAGGTGAAAGGGCGAGCGATGTGATGGAGAAGGGTCGATGAATGGATCCACGGTTCCAAGTCCCGAGGGGCAAAAAGGGTTATGTCAGCAATCTGGAAGCCAGCAGCGGCAGCGGCAGCGGCAGCGGCAGCCAACGCAGGCTTCCGTCCCCTGCAGACTCTGCAATTTAGCGCCCTGTGCCACGCTAACAGCGTTACCGGCAGAGTGGGCCCGCCCCTGTCATCGCACTTTGGAAATCCCCCCCTGGCGGCGCATCATCTTTTCCGCTTTGTTCTAGAAGCAAGCTGGCGGCCTTGTCGGACACTTACTCTCGGACTGCCTGCTTCCTGCCTACCACGAGCTAGTTCACCACATTGACCAGCGCTGGAACACCTCCGTACACCGACGATACTATACTTACCTCTTGTCCCGGCATGCTCGACAATCACAAGTAGTCCCCAACCACCGCCACACATCGACCAAGTCACTCGCTCAACGCGATGCCCCTCGACTTCTTCGGCCACGTACTCGAAACCGGCCTCCCGATATGGGTAACGGACAGTTGGTGGTTCATCACCAAGACCATCGTGTCGGTCGCGCTCCTTGTGGCAATCAAGCTATGGAGCGCCGGCTCCTCCAACCCTGCTGAGCGGGACATGCACGGGAGGGTCGTCATGATAACAGGCGGGACATCAGGCATGGGGGCGGCGACGGTACTGGAGCTAGCCAGCCGCGGTGCACAAATCGTTTTGCTGACGAGCACGCCCGTCTCGGACCCCTTTCTCGTCGAGTACATCAGCGACGTGCGCGCCCGGACAAACAACCAGCTCATCTACGCTGAGCAGGTCGACCTCGCGTCCCTGCACAGCATCCGCAAGTTTGCGACCAAGTGGATTGACAATGCTCCGCCGCGCCGGCTTGACATGATCGTCCTTTGCGCCGCGACCATAACGCCCGCCGCGGGAAAGAGATCGCAGACGAAGGAGGGCATTGAGGAGATGTGGATGGTCAACTACCTATCCAACTTCCACCTCCTCTCTATCCTCAGCCCCGCCATAAAGGCGCAGCCCTGGGACCGCGACGTGCGCATCATCTTCACTACATGCTCCTCCTACATAGGCGCCGGCTCTCTCAAGGAGCCTCCGAGCAAAGAGACGTGGTCTCCCGGTAAGGCGTACAAGCGCAGCAAGCTCGCGCTCATGGTCTTCGGCCAGGCATTCCAGAAGCACCTAGACGCCTACAAGCGGCCCGACGATCTGCCCATGAACTCGCGCGTCTACTTTGTCGACCCGGGCTTCGCCCGCACGCCAGGCATGCGTCGCTGGCTCTCGCGTGGCACGTTGTGGGGTCTCTTCACGTACCTTGTTGCCTATCCGGTGCCTTGGCTGCTCCTCAAGAGCCCCGAGCAGGGTGCGCAGTCGATCCTCTACGCCGCCATGGAGTCGAGCCTTGTGCGTGTGGGCGGCGGGAAGCTGATCAAGGAGTGCCAAGTCGTCGATTTCGCGCGCAAGGACGTGGAGGACGAAGAGGTGGCCAAGAAGCTCTGGGAGGAGAGCGATAAGCTGATTGAGACGACGGAAAAGGAACAGGCTGCCGTCAGAGCGCGGCAGAAGAAGGCGGAGGAAGAAAAGGCCAAACAGGAGAAGGAGGCGGAGAAGGTCAAGGAGGTTGAGGCTCTTGTCGAGGCCATTAAAAAGGGCAAGGAGTCGCAAAAACCAAAGGGCAAGAAGAAGGCCAAGAAGGACACGTGAAAATGACCACAAAGTTATAGCATATTTACAATACGGTTGACCGTACAACAACAACCCAGCGTCTCTATGGTTTTCCCTTGCTGCATACGCAAGCTCTCCAACGTACCTCGGCTTGAGCTTGCAAAATGTCATTCTGGCGTGCACATTCCTCACGTCCCTCCAAATCCGAGGGGGGGCGCCTAAACCCCACACATGCCTGCCCGTCCAAGTGCCGTGGCTCACTGCTACAGCCGACCTAAGGGGAAAGCTTTCCCCGCAACACCAAAGGCGCACAGGGCCGGGATGACGACAGAACCTGGCGAGCGTGCCTTGCGATAAGACCCCAAGCCCTTCGCTGGCGTTCGCCGACAGAGGCACAACTCCCTTCTTCCGCATACACACACACACACGCACGCACGCACGCACGCACGCACGCACACGACCGTTCAGACGCTTCCGAGGTCGATGTCTCCCAATTTATCACCGGCAGCGCCAGCCATGACGAACCA
Source organism: Colletotrichum caudatum (assembly GCA_030867225.1). Taxonomy (NCBI): domain Eukaryota; kingdom Fungi; phylum Ascomycota; class Sordariomycetes; order Glomerellales; family Glomerellaceae; genus Colletotrichum; species Colletotrichum caudatum. The sequence continues at coordinate 14,512 of MU846090.1, forward strand.
CGCAGCGTCAGCGCCGCTCCAGACGAGGGCGCCGCAACTCCAGGCGTCCTGGGAGAGGTATGCCGAGACGGTGCAGCATAACGTCTCCACCCGCCACCCCGTCTTCTTCACGGGAAAGCTGCGGCGGCCGCCATCATCTCTGGGGTCCGGGACGGGGATCAGTCCCGTGGCGCACGGTTACATCTATCAGGACGGACGGAGGGCCGACGGGAACTCGACACCGAAGCTCTGAAAGCGTCGCCACGCACGGGTCATGTCAGTATCAGCGTACGCCGAAAAAAGGTGGCTTCGAATGTGAGGGAGTGCGTGTAATGTGGGTTTCCCCGGGGGCTTTTCCGATGTGTAGACGATTGATCGTGGTCTAGAAAGCTGCGGCGTCGGATGCTCACCAAGCTGTCCAACGTAACGCCCACGACCGCTCGGTTGTCAGGGCCGCGTGATTGTAACCGAGAGCGTTTCCCCCCCCCCCCCCCCGCTTCCCAACGAGAGGCATCATGCGTGCCTTTCGCCAGGCTCTCGTAAGGATGTCGCTGGTCAACAATGGCCAGCACTTGTATCAATACTGCGAAAATTCTCCTCGTTGATGGAGTGTGATGGCAGGGGTAGTTGATGTATGAAGTCTGATGACCTTGTTTTTATTCAGGTAATGAACTTCTCGTGTTTCTGTCTCTCCAATATACAGAGTTGCTCGCGTTTTTTTGTTTTGCCTAATCTACGGCTTCTGCTCACTGACTCGCGAGGTGGTTGATCCCGAGATTAACCTCGCTCGATGAAACAATCGGACCTGTTTTCTTATGTATAGACAATGTGGGTGGCATCGCACACTGTGCCTACGGCTTGATCCCACAGATATAGACATACTCAATATGTCAAAGGTTTCCAATAATTCATTCGTATTCCGACGTGGCTCATGTATCCACGACTAATAGCCTAGGAGAAGTATGTAATCAAGGGTAGTTCCCTCGTGGTCATGGATAATGAAGTTAAAGCCTCCGTTGTTTTGCTCTCCCAAATGCCTCTCCGTTCGCCATTCAAAGCATTGCCCAATCTGAAGTCAGCACTTACACAATCGAAACAAGACAACTCCGCCATGTGTACAAAACCCGCGCGGCTCAAGACACAAAGTGCCGAGCTGGGTACCAGCTCATGGCCTTCCACTTTTTTTTCATCTTTTTTTTTTTTTTTCAGTTCTTCACCGCAATTACGATTGCAAGAATAATCAGCACGACGACCAGCGTGAGCAGCGCCATGAGCTTGACGTTCTTCCACCACATCTTGCGCTTCAGGCCGCGGCTGCGGACACGGAACTCGCGGGCGCTGCCGCCGAGACGGTCCGTCTTATCGACGAGCAAGTCGATGCGCTCGCCGCGCTCGAGCAGGCCCTCGATGTTGCGCGTCATGATGCCACGGACGTCGTCGATCTCACGCTGGACGTTGGAGATGGCGTCGTCCTTGCCGCCGTTCGTGGTGCCGTAGTCGACCATGAACTTCTTTAGTTGGCCATTGTAACTGGCGGCGCCGTAGTTGGGCAGCTCGGCGTAGTCGGTTGACTCGGCGGGGAACTGCTCGAGGAAGCGGCGGCGGATCTCGAAGAGGAAACCAAAGGGAATGCGGCGGCCCAGCGAGGCATCAGCGATGACGAGGAAGGTGAGCCCACCAGCAGACGGGTGGTCTGGGTGATCCGAGGGTGCCTCGGCGATGTAGTGAATGTGGTGCGAACCGTGTGTATAGGTCAGCTTCTGGGGGGTGCTATGATCGATCTTGGGGAGGATGAGGGAGGCGAGGGAGGAGGTTTGCGACGAGGCGGATGTCGTGCATTCGCTGAGGATGGTGTTGTTGTGTGCTATGCACGAGCTACGGGGAGGTCAGTTACGCCTGGTATCGATACGGGCCGATCAAGAAGGAAAAGTCAATGGCGACTTACTAGAGCAAAGGGGTAACAGGCGTCGATGAGGAAGCCATGATGATCGTAATGGGTAGATCCACAGGATCCGAGAAGCCTATGTCGAGATTCTTCTGGGTCTTTTAGATGCGCCGGGAGTCGACAGGCAGCGATATCCAAGGTGCGACGGCGAGTAGCGTACGTAAGGTAGGTAGGTGGTAAGTGGTCAAGGTCGGAGGTCGGCGTGGAGGGCGCTGCCGCAGAAGGCAGTGTGGTAACCTGAATGCGTGATGACGAAGTGAACGGACGGTGCAATCGGGAGTCGGGGGCGCTAGGCCGGAGTGGGGGAATACACAGCCACGTAATACCAAGGACGAATCAGAGCTCTGACTGATAAGGAGACAGAACAGGGGTGGTTCCTCTATCGGCCCAAAAAATTCACCTTGCGATAGTGATGAATGAGTGAGTGTTAATGCTGGGATAGGCAAAAGGTGAGCGGACTGCTTCTTTCTAGCTCGACATCGATGTTAATGGGCATGTTTCTCGCATGCCACTAGCCATGATCCGCTGGCCAGAACACAACCCACCATGAGACCAGTTTTGCGAGCCGCAAAGATTTGCGCTGCGCGCATTCGCCTTACTCCGAGCCATGGCTTTGCAACATCGTCCCTGGCCGCCTTCCAGGTAAGTGACGGCAACGGCCGCAGACCGTAGGGAACTGCTGGATTGTCTGACAATTGAGACGGACGTGTAGGTGGTTCCAGCGCAAAACTCGGCAAAACGTTACAATCCTCCCGATCGCGAAAAGTCAAAGTACGACGTCTTTAGATCTATGATTCTTACCCAGTTCAATGTCGTCCTCGAGAATATGGGCGGCTATTCGGAGACCAACCGCGAGCTCCAAAACTTTGGCATCAGAAGCGAACATGGGCTCAACAACGAGATCGCCTTGTTCCGGGAGACGATCCAGAGATCGATACAGATGGCCAACAAGGGCGCGACGCTGCGCAAGGAGAACCCGCTCTTCTGGTCTCTGCGGAACGCCTTCATCCGCGGCGACGTCAAGGGCCTGACTTCGGAGATACGTTATTCGTTCCAGAGCTTCATGATGCGTTCAAAGCTGTCTCAGTCCACGCCGAGGCAGAAGAAGCTGGCGGACTTGAGGTTTCCTCACGAGTGGTTTCCCGCCACGCGGGCCATGCGGCGCACCATCCACCTTCACGTGGGGCCGACGAATTCAGGAAAGACGTATCGGGCGTTGCAGGCGCTCGAGAATGCCAAGTCAGGCATATATGGAGGGCCGTTGCGTCTCCTGGCCCACGAGATTTTCACAAGATTCCAGGCCAAGGGCAAGGATTGTGCCTTGGTCACGGGTGAGGAGCAACGTGTACCAGATGCGGACAACTACTTTATCAGCTGCACCGTCGAGATGACGCCGCTCAACAGACTCGTCGACGTCGCAGTAATAGATGAAATCCAGATGATTGGTGATCGAGACCGAGGCTGGGCCTGGACTCAGGCGTTCCTCGGTGTCATGGCGAAGGAAGTCCACCTGTGTGGCGAGGAGCGTGTCGTCGATCTCATCAAGTCGATATGCTCCAGCATTGGCGACAAGTGCATCGTCCATCGGTACCAAAGGCTAAGCCCCTTGCAGACCATGAAGCAAAGTCTTGGCAACGACCTCACAAAGCTCCAGAAAGGGGACGCGATCGTCGCCTTTACTCGAGTCAATCTGCACGGTCTGAAGAATGCCATCGAGGAGACCACCGGCCGCCGTTGTGCCATCGTCTACGGGTCTCTGCCACCCGAGACTAGAGCGCAACAGGCAGCTCTGTTTAACGATCCCGACAATGACTACGACTTCCTCGTTGCCAGCGATGCCATTGGCATGGGTCTAAACCTGGAGATCAAGCGTGTCATTTTCGAGACTGCGACGAAACATGACGGCACACAGTGGCGTACACTGACGACATCCGAGATCAAGCAGATTGGTGGCAGAGCAGGCCGGTTCAAGACAGCCAGGCAAGCGGCAACAGACCCCAACGGCACCGCCCCTGTTGAGGAGAAGAAGATGGGATATGTCACGACGCTAGACGACGAGGATTTGCCAGTCGTTGAGAAGGCCTTCAGCTCCGAGACGGCACCGCTAGATGTGGCCTCCATCCAGCCCCCGGCCTTCATCGTCGAGCAGTTTGCGGAATACTTCCCTCCCGATACGCCTCTCAGCTTCATCCTCCTGCGACTGCGTGAACTCGCCCCAGTTTCGGAGCGCTACTCGGTGCATGTCCCCGAAGCCAGTCTACGGATCGCCGACGCTATCCAGGATTTCCCAATGACGATACAGGAGCGTATCACCATCCTCCACGCGCCCATTACGCTCCGTGATAATGGCCAAAAGGAGATAGTCCAGGCCATCGCCAAGTGCATCTCCACGCGGGGCAACGGTGCACTGTACGATATCCAGCCCATAAACCTTGAGCTGCTCGACGCGACGCTTGAGGACTTCAACAACCAGGGCAGGCGCTATCTTCACTCGATCGAAGAGCTCCACCAGGCCATCACGCTCTACCTGTGGGTGAGCTACCGCTTTCCCAACATCTTCACGAGCCAGGCCTTGGCGTTTTATGTCAAGGACGCCGTCGAGGAGAAGATTGAGTTCTACCTTGAGAACAACACTGTCTTTGACGCGGATGTGCACGGCAGGTCTCGTGAGCGGCGGCGCAAGGCGGCGATGCAGAAAAAGCTGGAGCAAGAGCTTCTCAAGGAAGAGAAGAGCGAAGACGCCGAAGGCGAAGTTTCTGCCCATGGCGAGCTTTCTGACGAGGTTCCGGGGCAGTGGGAATATCCGGGCAACGAGGAGCCCCTTGTTGGGGATGAGAGTGAGTACAGTGAAGTGCAAGACCAGCCGCGGAGCGAACCTGCCACCGGCCAATAATATTCATGACGAAAATCTTCCGAAAGAGCCCTCGAAGCTTGCTTGGATGTACAACCCTGTAATATTTTGAGGTGTATAAATCAAGTTTTAGAGGGAAGATGGCGACCAAGCGCTGCAAAAGCGCAGAGACGGGGGATTTGGGAGGTGTGTATCGGTAGTGTAATATGGCATAAAAAAGGGGGAAAAGGGAAAATACAGGCGCCACTCTAGCCATGATAGCAATTGTTCACAGTATACAGACAGACATCTCTATCATGCGTTGTGCATAAAAAAAACGGACGAGTAACCATCTTGGATGGATAAGTGTTGTCGACCTGACTACCTTGGTACCTAGACATGGTTTGGCTTGGCTCGGATCTTACCCCAAGCAAGCTCTTTCAGCACCCCGCAGCCAAGCTCTGGCAGCTCCGTGGCGCATACACACCCTTTGCCGGTTACCTCACTGACCCCACCATTCAGCAATGCCTTTGGAGGGGCAAACAGCTCTTCCCAATCTACAACTTTGATCTGCGCCCTTCGTTGAACATTGAACAACTCAAATCTTTTACAAAGCAACTCCTTAGCCCTCGACAATCGGCCGATACCAAACACCAAAAGTCTTCTTGAACCGCAAACCGAGCGAAGCGCTGAGACCTCCATCCGTCACAAAAGAACAACAAAGACAATACCCAGATAGCCGACCCCGCCAAGATGACCTCGACGAACCCCGACCCCTCCGCCGCGGCGCCCGCCTTCATTCCCCTCGAGGCGAACCCGGAGCTCATGAGCTCGCTCCTGCACAAGCTAGGACTCTCGCCCGCCCTCTCGGTCCACGACGTCTACTCCCTCACCGACCCGGACATGCTCTCCTTCGTGCCCCGCCCCGCCCTGGCCGTTCTCCTCGTCTTCCCCGTCAGCGCTGCCTACGAGAGCCACCGACTGGCCGAGGATTCACTGTTGGAGGAGTACAAGGGTAAGGGGCCAAACGAGCCCGTAGTATGGTTCCGCCAGACCATCCGCAATGCCTGCGGACTGATGGGACTGTTGCATGCGGTTGCGAACGGACCAGCTAGGGAGTATATCCGTACGTCCATCCCCCCCTCTTTCCCCTCCTCCGTCACTCTTTCCATCTACACCAATCCATGACTATATGATCACGAGCTACTGGCTAAGGAAGGCCTTTGCTGACCCTCCGCCCCCTTTGACAATGCAGAGAAGCCCTCCGACCTGAACACTCTCATCGAGAACGCCGTGCCCCTCGACCCCGTCGCCCGCGCCCAGCTGCTCGAGAAGACCCCGGCCCTGGCGACCGCCCACCGCGAGGCCGCTTCGCAGGGCGCCACCGAAGCCCCTGAGGCCTCGGACGATGTCGACCTGCATTACGTCTGCTTCGTGAGGGGCGACGACGGCACCCTGTGGGAGCTCGACGGGCGGCGCAAGGGGCCCCTGAACCGCGGTCAGCTGGACGCCGGTGAGGATGTACTGAGCGAGAAGGCCCTCACCTGGGGGCCGCGCAAGTTCCTCGAGAGAGAGGGGGCAGATTTACGGTTCAGCGCCGTCGCGTTGGCGGGATCCCTTGACTAAGGGTTTAAGTCTGGGTGGGAGAAAACACAAAAGGCAAGGTCACCATTCGGCGTTCAGGACATGGGAAATACGAAGACACTTTATACGCTTTGAACAGGTCATGATGGATTCTTGGTCGAAATTCCTAGGTACTGTTTGTATTTAGGAAGCAGGCTCTGGAAGGCTACACGGATAGGGGCGTCCTCCCAAAGTTCTTGCTTGTACGTAATGAACTAAGAAAGCCTATCATCTACCGGCAACTCGAATTCATCTCCAAAGCTGGCTGTCCGCCTCCCGACCCCCGTTGTCCTGTCTTCCGCCTGGTGTGGAGCGAGGCCTTGGAGCCACGGGTGGCAGAGTGGTGGCCTGGCCTTGGACTTGCGGCTGTTTCACTAGAATGGCATCTGGAGACAACATTAGTGTCGAGGGAATGAAAGTGCGTGACGATGAGATGACTTGCCTGGACCTGTGATCTTGGCGAATTCGGTAGACGACTTTCTGTGCGCCCGGGACTCCATGTCGGCGCACCTGGTTATGTCCAACCCAACAGGGACGACACCGCCAGGGATTGAATTGAACTCCGTCTTTGACTTCCGGTGGCTATCTGCTGCTGTTTCGGTCCTTGTGAAGCCAGACTGGTCCCCAATGGCTTCCCGTGCGTACTGTGGCTTCGCCTCGCTGTTCGAGGCACGGTCTCTTGTAAGAGGAGGCGGCTTTTCCGACAGAACGTCTCCATAGTTGTAGTCGAGCGATGTCTGAGGCTCTTGTGTACTCAAGAGGTCGCTCCTGACAATGGTCGGGGGCTCGGAGGGTGCGCCATCTCCGGTGGGCGTAGGAACGGATGTGCTGTGCTCGGACGTGAGAGCGGTATGAGTAAAGGGCTGCAGGCTGTTCTGTTTCCTTGTGTCCTCGACAATAGGAGAGTCGTCCTGTTCGGTGAAGAAGGGCACCTAGCCCTGCGATTCGTCGGGCTGGGCGGGCAGATTGTTCTTCTTGGAGTTGTTCATTGTGGATGTACGAGTAAAGGATAAGTCCTGTCAGAGGCTATCACACTGCGATGAATATCCAGCCTGGCGGTTCGTGGATCGCAACTTGAGTTGTAGGAATACGGTAAATAAGAGTGTTTCAGAAGACAGGGCTTTGTCGTGGAACAAATGAAGAAAGATGGTGACTCAATAGGGGTCAGAAAGGCGGAGTTGAGACCAACATCGACAGCGGGGCAGCCGAGGAAGGCAGGTGACACCCGCATGTATTCAAACGGCAAGTCTCTAGCCTCCTCAATCAGTCGCTTGAAACTGATGGGAAGCCGTGTGTGTGTGTGTGTGTCAGAGATGCTGCTCTTGCCCCCCCTCCCCCTTCTTGCCATCACAATATCAATAAGGGACCAAGACACAGCAACGAAACCGTAAGGACAGGACACAAGAAAATAGAGGTCACCAAGTAGGTGGTAGGAAAGTCGATCGCTCTGGATCTTTCCTTCTGTTATGCATATGCCAAGTACATTTGGTCTCCGATATATACACTCGCAAGGCTGTTTGGGACATGACAGGTTCCGAGTAAACAAGTAGCCAACCCGCACATACCGGTACACTATGTACAGAAGCCTGCATTTATCCTTTATTGTTCCTTCTTTTTTTTTTCTACAGTGCCTTCTTTTCCTTGTTTTGAGTTGAAGTTTCGGCTACCACTGAGTCAAGCGACAGTGACTGCCTCGATGAGATGCTAGGGAAAGTATCGAGCCAAGACCCGGAATGGCGATTGGATTATAGATCAGCAACCAATAGTTTCCCGGGAACTAACCAACCCGGATGAATCTCAATCTTGCAGATTGATTAGATGATGTCCAACCTGTTAAGCGTCGACGATAGCAAAACAGGCGGCAGCAACAGTAGCGCCGCGGCGACAGTTGTCCGCGGCTGTCGAGCCAGTCGCAAACATCATGGCTTGTCGGTCAGTGTCACGAGTCTCCCGTCCGCAGTACCCCGAGATCCTCGAACACCTCCTGATTATCCTTCAAGTTGGCCCGATATACCTACCCAGACCGACATGTCCGGCATGTCACTTGCGGCCCAACGATATGTCTCATCTGGATGCTTACCCCCCCCCCCGGCTCCATTCTGTCAAGAACCGGTTTCGTCCCGCTTATGTTTCCTCAAGCTTAACGGCGAACAGCGTGCCACCCCTGCAGTCATGACATGACCGCTCGGACGTCGAAAGAGCACCGGGCACAAGGCGCTATGGAAGCGACGGCGGGGACACCGGCTCAGATGCGCGAACGTGGACATTGGTGCGCCGGCCTGCTGGTGGCCCTCTGGGAGAGGGTATGATTAGAAGAGACGGCGCCTCGTCGCATGAATTATTTTAGCCTTCTTGGGCCATGGACCCTTGAAACATTATACCCAGAAAGCTTCCCTCCTTGGCCAGTCTTCTGTGCGGGTCAGAGGAGGTGGCAGGCTGACTCGCAGAATGTCGAGAAACGACACACAGGGAGCGACCCTGCTGTTCCCCCAGCATGGAGTCGACCTGCTTGCCATTGAGGCCCCCCGCATGCTCAGGCCATGGCTTGATATAAGCCGGAATATGAGGAGAAATGACGAGAGGATTCGGATAGAACGGAGCCATTGCGTTCCACGTGGTGGCTGACCACCGCTAGAACGCTATCCAGATCGCGTCGTGAAGTTCTCAGACTTTGCGTATATTTAGCCAATGATGAATGGAATATCATGAACTAGCCCGAGCCCCCGAGTCGAGGCGTTTACGGTTTGCCAAAGACCCCGTCGGGGGCGATAGCGACAAGCCATCTATGCTGAACGGCGGGTATGGGCGCATGCATGCAAACAGCTTGATGGTGCGTCGAGTTGAAGGGGAAGAGTTTCGGCGATCGTCCATGGCCCCCTCCTCCCCCTTCACTTCTACTTACCTACATACGGAGCAGACGTACATGCGTACATGCACGCAACCGCAAAACGACCGGCTTCCCCCCTTCCCCCCCTCGATACGATTGACGTGTCAACATTTATTGTCTCAATAAATGGCCATGCTTGTCGATCTGCAGACTAGGCAATTCGTGGATTTCATAGTTTGCTGGAAAAAAAGAAAACAGCAAAACAGAATTATAAGAAAAAGCAACGACGGGGCTTGCATGTCATCCAAGCCAAACTGAGAGGGACGCGTCTGTTACGTAATAAGGTGGTATGACTAAGCAGGTTGTGGGAAATCAGGGGAGCAGGATGGGAAGGGTTTTTTTGGTTCCTCTACGTTGCACCAACTCCATCATCGTCTCCAGCCGACTCCGCAAAACGTTGTCATAGCGCCCATTTACGACGCTACCCGTGGGTCGCTTCGTTTGGCTACCACTCATCTTGGACCAACGAACGGCATCCTGCACGGAACCGATAGACTGCGGTAAACGCGCACCTCTTTCAACTAGCGCCGGGGATTCAATGATATTGAAGATTGGGGGGGGGGGGGGGGGGGGGGGGGGGTATCGGAGGGGGCGTGGGGGGGGGGGGGGGGGGGTAGGGGGGGGGGGGGGGGGGGGGGGGGGGGGGGGGGGGCGCGGCGACCTGGGCAGTTGCTCGCATTGGGTTGTGTCTCGGGACTCGCTCTCGATAGACTCGACCATTCTTCCCTGCAAATCGGACATGAAAATGACGAGGAACCAAGCTGGTCGTCTTGCCGGCTTGCACTGAACTTTTCGGATGCGTCATCCACCTGGACCCAATCGTAGCCAGCACGACGACGGAACAACAGGGGCTAACCCCTGCACGATCTGCTGCCTCCCGCTTCCAATCAGCGGGGTCACAGGATACACTATGTAAGTGTGTCTCGCAGCGACGCAGGCACGCATCAGATACCGGGGACCGGGGGGTGCTTACCTACCTACCCAGTATATCTAGGTCTAGGCAAGACAGAGGCGCGTTGACTCCACGGGGAGAGAAAGGGGGAGAAAGCAGAAGAAAGGGAGGGTGGGGGAGACAGAGGGAGAGAGAGGAGAGATAGGGAGGGGAAAGAAAAAGAGAGCAATGTGCGGCGAATTGCCGGCAGTGCCGTTGCGATGATGTAGCATGCATGACTTGACAACGCTACACTACTGCTACCTCGACAACTCTCAACCACAGCAACCATCGAGCCGAGCTCCGATGCCAAACGGTTACCTAGGTAGTCTTCCTAGTGTACCGGCAATGCATGCTATCAAATTGCTGCCCCTGCTGAGACCAAGAGAATAAGGCCGGCCAGTTCCTGACGGCGGGCGCCGTTTAACAGGAAAGTTCTTTGACTCTGTTTCTGCTACTGCTACACGCTAGTCCCGAGGCCGATAGATCAGCTCACTGGTGCTTGCCAATTAAGGAACCTGACAAATGGGCTTGTTTCCAACCCACCTCGATTTCTTCCTTCTTTTTTTCTCCGAGGCGAAGCTGATTGGCACCCCCGGCCCCTGACCCCTGACCCCTGAGCCCCCACATGTTTCTTTTTTATTCCCCCGACCATACTTACCATATACCTCAGTAGTATCCATAGATAGTAAATTGTCAGGCATAGATAGATAGTTGTAGTTTATGTCGTACTTTAGCATAGTGGACACGCTTCTTCACCCCCCCTCGGAGCAGCGTCCATGTACGCAAGTTTAGTTGTTTTGATGGGAATAGTCATGCCACCCTGATCAGGGCACGGTTCGCTTCGTATACCGTCTGCCTCTGCACCGGCTGCTCACACGAGCCAAGGGATTGATTGTCGTTAATGGGATCTCCGGGCAGCGTTTGCCACTGATCTAAGCAGAGCATCATGTCATGGAGATGGATCCAATCGTTCCCCATCTAGTGTACGATGTTCCGTAAAGGTATGTAAACTATATACAACAACTGCACCAACTACAAGTGGTTTGATGTATTGGACATGCCTAGTGTAAATACTCCGTACTATATACATACATACACACTGCGTAGGTACGCTACAATGCACCGCCACTCACACCGATCACATGGGTTGGAACGTTTTTGGACTTTTGTCTCCCACCTTTGGCCGCTGCAACATCAGACGGAAAAGTTCCTGACAAGCCAAGGAACGCTGGACCACGGAACTGGCTTGAAGACTGTTTCGTCCTGTCTGTGCTCTTTCTCTACTGGCACTCTCGCACGGGCCCGCGGTCCATCCCACCACCACCACCACCACCACCACTCATTCCACCTTCTCCCGTCCAACAATTTCCCGTCCGACCATCTCGAGTTAACTGCATACACTACACTCCATGTTGCCTACTAATATGTACCTACCTCTTCTCGGAATCTTTATATGCCATTTCGTCCGAGCAACGCCTCGCACCGACCAGCCTGCTCCCAGTTCCCATGCCCGGGCCATGACCAATCCATTCTGCCGTTCGGGAGTTTGTTTGCTTCGCAAACCAACACAGGGACTCATGCCTGCAGCCATCCCTGTTCGGCTCCGAGAGATATGGAAATGACTTGATCGATGACAACCAGGTAATCCCCCAGACTTTTTGGGTCCCCAGGGAACATGCCCCTCTATGCGAGCCGCGAAAGATGCCTCTTGGCCTGTCTATATGGCGGGCAAAGTCTGGTATGGTATTCACCAGGGCTTTTCGCACTTGCTGCGACCTTACAAACGCCCGGCCTGCTTTCCAGGAGATTATCGAATGTAACGACTCTCTTCAGAGCTGTTGAGAGGGCTGTTCGAAGAGGCGGCGGCGCTACGGCTCCCTGTTTCACCGTGTGCCGCTTGACGCAGCCACGCTCGGGTACCTAAACGAACGTTGGTTCGTATCATAGGTAGTAGAGTAGGCATGCATCGTCTCGACTGCACGAAGCCCTCGACCTGGACTGGGCCAGACCCGAAACTCGCTTTAGCGTCTATCATTTCCCGCTCACCCGCTTCGCTCCTCTCTTTCTCTGTCTGTCTCTGTCTGTCTGTCTCTCTCTCTGTCTCTCTCCCTCTCCCTCTTTCTCTACGCTACGTACACTTCAGCCTTAGCACTCCAACTCGTGTCGCATCATCCCTCTTTTCCTTTTTCTCTGGCCTCCCAATAACTGACGCCATCCGGCCCACCTGCTTGGCTTTTAGACCCTCCCCTCCCCCGTCTACTGGCTCTAATCCTTCCCCTCTACGCCCGCAGTCTACTTGATCCTCTCGTCACTTTCTTCTCATACAAACTGCAAGATCTCGGCCTCTCTCCATCTGTCTTCATACCAGCCCTGAGCGTCGTCTGTTGGGTTCGTGCTAGTTGCTCGGCCTGGTTGCCTCGCCACATGGCGGGCGACAAATTGTAAGAATGGGCTTCCTAAAGTTATTTTCTTCCAAGAGATCATCCACCAAGCCGCCAAACGAGATCAAGGCTCAGGCCTATGATGCCACCACTGCTTCCCTTCCCCCGCTCCTAGGTAAGAATACCATTCCACTACCATGAGGTTCGCATCCATCCAGCTTACACACAGGCAGGAACGTATCCCGTGGCTGGAAATGGCCCAACAGCCGTCTTTGAGGACTTGCAACGGTCTCATTATAAAATGAGCGAGACCAACTTATCTTTTGTGACGGATTTTGACATCGCAGCTCCGGCCCCACCAATTCCTCGATTCCGCGATGCCGGTGTCCAACGTCCCAGTTCCGCTCCTGGCGGCGACTTGCGATACCTATCTCCATCAAGTAAACCAGTGAGAGCCTCTTTGAGGGGCTCGCCTCTCTCGTTCCGAAAATCACGCCTTGGATCTCTATCATCAACAACATCAGCCTTCTCCCCCACGCCGAAGCAAGGAAGCGACCACTCGGCGGTTTTGGGCGACCCGTTCCAGCCTCCGTCAGCTCCATTTTCACATTCTCGTCATTTGTCCATGCGAAGTACCGCCACCGCGGCAAGGGGCTTCGTTGACCTCCTCGACGCTCAGTCAGAAATCAAGCCATCCGGCTTCCAAAGTCGGGTCAAGGCGACTGGGGCGCGGGACTATGGCGAAGATGTTGCTGACAGGAACATTGGCGAGAACGGTGTTGACCTGACTTCCGAGAGGGTCCAGGCATTTTATGCGACGAACAACAAACTCCGAACTCAAAGCACCGGAACTCTTCCGAGGGTCAAGAGAGAGACGTTTGTGAATCCCGGGCGTCACGAGTTCGCGGACAACGAAAACCGCACCAAGTCGTTAACCACGTCGACCGGCCAAGTCCCATTTCGAACCAACATATACAACCCCGAAAGCTCTTGTTGCCGTGAACCGATCATGGAGTCCGTTGCTGGGTCGGTCAGCGTCAGGCGAAGGCAATCGCTGGGTGCTTACATTCCGACTGCCCCCTCCTCATTTGTCCCAGCCGGACCTTTGAACAGTCACCCTACAACCTTTGGTGCAACTTCCCCTCAGATAGCCGCGAGGAAGCATAAAAGATGCCCAACAATGGGTGGAGAGGCCCCATTGGGCACTCTGGGCATGCTGTCGGCTTCCGGTGGCGGACCGGCCGAGTCTTCGTCGTCGTCAAAGACTTCACAGAGGCCACCTTACCTGATCAAACACAATTACTCGTTGCCTGTCCAACAAAGACCAAAGACATCGGGCCATAGTTATGTTGAATCGTCTCAGGTGGTGACGCCGCCATCCCGCGGAGGGTCAGTAGCCAGTTCCACATTCTCCTCCCCAACCCAGAAAAAGTCGCCATTCAAACGACACACCTTGTTCGCCAGAGGCACAACTGCTCGCCATGCCGAGTGGCCGCCGAACGCGAAGCTGGATGAATCGAGTGACACAAGAGGATGGGTCGGCCGAGTTGAGGTTGAGAGCTTTGCAAATTCTGCGGATGTGGCTTCGCCAGCCCCTTCACCGCGTTAGTGCCTTTGCCGATTTCTTCGTCACCTTTGTCAACATTCTCGTGAGGCCTTCCTGCTGACATGACCGGTTGTAACAGATGTGATGAGAAGTGGCCGCTTGTGGCTTGAGGAAGCAGAAGAGTTGTGCCAGAGCCCTAGGTCACCCATGTCGCCGCACGGGGCAGGTACGCAGGAAGAGTCCTTTGAACATTTTCCAGTGCGGAGAAGCAGCTTGCCCCAGTGGTCCATGTCGTCTGCATCGCCAACTGTGTCAAGTACCAGCAGTTTCCAGCGCACGCATTCTCGACACACCACGACGACATCGGTTGATTTGGCAACCAAGTCGTCGCTCAATAACGACAGCCAGACTTCGCTGCACATTGAGACTGGCGATTTCCCCGCGTTCTGCTCGGTCCTCGAGAACGCCATGTCTTCTCCCGTGGACTTGGCCAATCCTGGGATAGGCTTCGACATTGACGACTATCTGTCATCCGACGATGACGTCGACGCGGACTCGTTCATTACCACCCGTGAAAGGGAATCAGCCTACTTCGGCGGCAATGAAGAAGAACTTCTGTTCAGCGAGAATGGTTACGGTGAATGTGGATTGCAGCTGCCAGGGCTCTTTGACAGTATTGCCAACATTCCGGATCCCAGCGTCACGTTACCAGAGCACTCGAGTAAGCGGTTGTCGCTGAGTAACCCCAGCCAGTTCGCCCGCGGGGCGTCGTTTGACCCATGGGCCGAGGCCCCTACCTCCCCCGTTGAAGAAGAGGAAGAGCAGGAGGACGACGACAGCCTTTTCGATATCCCGATTAAATCGGATCTGGCACTCGGCCGTAGGGGGACGCGCAGGATCTCTGCGCTTGGAACCATGTACCAGAGTACCGAGGCGAAGAAGAATGAGGAAAACGCAGACATGTGGATGGCTGTACGGATGCGAAAGGAGTCTAAGATGCGGCAGCGGGCGATGGCCAGGACCAGCAAGTTGCAGGGGTGGCGGGCTGGAGATGTGGCGGAAAAGTTTGGTGGTAGCGCATGGGAGAGAGAGTGAGAGAGCTGCCACCTTGGACCACATGGTAATCACCGTCTACACATTCTCCTGTTCTTCTTCTCTCTTGTCGTTCTCTTTCGAGTTTTCAGGCTACCACACGCCAGGAGTTTGGGTTAGCTATACCCCAGAGGCATATCTTTTTCGACGATATAAACAGGGAAGGGAAGCGATTCTGGGTTCAAGGGAGGTACAGGGACGGAGCCATTGTCGGTAGCGAAGGGAGTCCACACTCCGAAGGACATGCAAGCAAGCCCACGTGGCGAATGGTTTCTTGCCTCTTTTATCGTACAGTAGTAATAGGGCAATATGATACCATTCAAGTAATAATGTGCTTGTTTGTCCATCCTTGGCACATTCTCTCAGATGCTGCTGACCATTCGCATGGCAATCGCTTCGGCGAGGCACTAACCATGACCGTGTTTGCGTTCTGTACAGACAGAAAGGAAACGGTGGCCTCCCGACCGGCTAACATCGCATGACCCATTTCGTTGCGTCCGCGCCGATGCAAACCTTCAGGAGAAGGCGAATACGCCTTGATGCATCCCACCTTGGCTGCCTACGCCGTCTGACGCCGCCGAGGTACGTGACCCAGTCCAGTTCCGTCAGCTGCTTGTCGCACTGCACGAACTGGGTTTTGCTGCTGTATGTCGTTGCCGAGGGAGCCGAATCGGTGGCAGCCTCGTAGAGCGCCGCGACGATGTCCAGGGTACGGCCTTATTCCAGCTGCTGCTATTGAGACAAGTAGCGGCGCTTTAGTCTCGATAGCAATAGACATCAGCAGGACCATGCAGGCCTACAACAGGTACCAGGCCGAGTTCCAGACGTGGATGTCAACGCAAGCAGTTCCGCCCGGTTCTTGCCGAGCAGGTCGTCCGTAGGAACGTCGGGAAAGAGTTCCTGCAGGAAGCGGGACTGGGAGCGGAGCTTCTCTGCAGTCTTTTCGAAAGTGCTGCCGGGTGCCTGCTAGTTGTAATTGTATTGATGAAGTAAGACTCAGGCTTCATACCTACATTATGCCAGGGTGAGGTGTCGTGCCATACCTCCTGTTCGTAGCATGCCGTCTGCTCCGCTGCCTCTATCGCACGAGTCTCCGACTTGCAGTGCTAGCAACTGGCATAACGGTGTCCGCCGTCGCATCTGACTTTCCGTCAAATTGGCACGAGCGGCTGAACTTCCAGGACGGAGTCGGAGCGGCGGCTGCTGGGACCGAGGGGCTCCGGCGGCTGTTGGAAGAATGGAACATGGCTTGATGCTGAAGGCAGCTTACATGGGGACGATGAGTATGGTTGGGATTGTGAGGGTGCTTAAGAAAATACAAAGAGATGTCTGATTGATTACAGTTGATTGAATCTTATAAGCCAACAAGAATATCTTGCACTCCTTTCGTGGACAGCCAAAGACTGCACGTCATGAGATTGGCAACTTTCTCAAAGTCCAAGTGATGAACCCCCAATTTTGGTACACTGTAGGTGACCTGTTTGGGTGTACTGTACAACCCCCCGGCATGCTTACTCATCCATCCTCGTTCATGGTTCCAGATGGCCGATAAGATAAACACTGCCAGACCCGCCCCTCCAGATTTTTTTCTGGTTTGGCACTGGTTTGGTCGCCTCCGTCCAAGACAGTTCTGCAGTTCCCAGAACGTCGCACATCGCTTTTGCGTCGCCGACCGATTTCACGATGAAGAGAAAGCAACCCGAAGATGCCGCGCCCGCGGGCGAAACCGAAAAGCGCGCCAAGACAGAACAGTCCACTGAGCTTTCCTTCGCTGATCTTGGACTCGACACACGGCTGGTTCAGGCCGTCGCTGCCGAGAGCTTCAAGGAGCCGACCCCAGTGCAGCAAAAGGCTATACCATTGGCCTTGGACGGAAAGGATGTCATCGCAAAAGCTCCATGCGGCTCTGGAAAGACGGCAGCATACGTTTTGCCAGTGCTTTCCAGCATCCTGAAGCGCAAAACTGTACGAAGACGCTTCTTCTACCTGTCAAATGGATCCAGCTGACCCTTCAGACCGACTCTTCACCCGTCACAACTGCCCTAATTCTTGTGCCGACTCGCGAGCTCGCCGACCAAGTTCTCAAAGCGATTGAGAAGTTCTCAGCGTATTGCGCAAAAGACATTCACGCCATCAAGCTTGTCGACAAGATCTCTGACGCTGTCCAGCGCTCCCTTCTCTCCAACTTCCCTGACGTTGTCATTTCCACACCGGCGACCGCATGGCGTAATGTCGTTTCCGAAGCGTTGTCTTTGGAAAATCTGACGTGCATGGTTCTTGACGAGGCCGACCTTATCATGTCTTACGGCTACAACGAGGATTTGGAGAATATTGCGAGAAAGCTGCCCAAGGGTGTCCAGTTGACGATGATGAGCGCAACACTTTCAACGGATGTCACTTCACTACAAGGGATTTTCGGCAGGAAACCCACGGTATTGGATCTCGACGACGAAGAGACGGAGGGGGACAGTCTTTCTCAGTTTGTTGTCAGGTGTGTCATTCGAAATAAGCGTCCTTGTTCGTCATTTGTTAACAGTTTGCAGCTGCGGAGAGGACGAGAAGTTTCTTTTGGCATTCATCATCTTCAAGCTTAAGCTCGTCAAGGGCAAGTGCCTGATTTTTGTCAACGATGTCGACCGTTCATACCGCCTTAAGCTTTTCCTTGAACAGTTTCAGGTCCGAAGCTGTATTCTCAACTCTGAGCTGCCAGTCACATCAAGGGCGCACGTTCTCGAAGAGTTTAACCGCGGAGTGTACGACATCATCATTGCATCCGACGAAAAGAGCGCCATGGGTGCGGAGGAAAAGGACGGTGAGGAAGAAGAAGACACGGAGCAACGCCAGAAGGAGAAGGAACAATCAAAGAATAAGCGCAAATCAAAGCGAGACGCCGAGTTCGGCGTATCGCGAGGCATCGACTTCAAGAACGTTGCCGCAGTGGTCAACTTTGATCTCCCGACATCCGCCTCGTCATACACACATCGCATTGGGCGTACAGCGCGAGCCGGCCGAACAGGCATGGCTCTGTCCTTCTACGTACCTAGCGAACTGTACCGCAAGCACTTGCCGACAAGCATAGAGACGGCCGAACACGACGAGAAAATTCTGGCGAGAATCAAGAAGCAGCAGGCGAAGCAGGGCAAGGAGGTCAAACCTTACAACTTTAAGAAGGAGCATCTGGATGCGTTCAGATATCGTCTCAATGATGCGTTGAGAGCAGTCACTAAGGTGGCTGTTCGCGAAGCGCGTATGAGAGAGCTGAAGCAGGAGCTGCTCAAGAGCGAGAAACTCAAGAGGTATGTGTCTCTCGATACGGTTGATGGCGCCTTGGACGGGATATCCGTTGCCATCGAAGCCTGCGCCCTACTAACCCATCGTAGATACTTTGAGGAGAACCCTACGGAACTCCAACATCTCCGACACGACGGAGAACTGAGAACAGCTCGACAGCAGCCCCACCTGAAGCATATACCCGAGTACCTGCTCCCTAAAGAGGGAAAGGACTCTCTCACAAAGAACGACGTCGGCATGGTGCCATTCCGCAAGGTGGGTGGTAAACAGAGGAGGAATAAGGGCAAGCCAGGACGCAAGAAGATCGGTACGCGGAAAGTCAACCCTTTGAAGACTTTCAAGGCCCGGAGGAAATAAGCAAAAGATCTCGACCATACCCTGACGCAGTCGCTTGTAGATACTTACTAATAGAGACTTGCTATATTCCCCGTATATAAGCGGTCTTCCTGGCCAATGTGTTCAACGCGCCACGATCTGATTCTTCAGCTAAGAACTCATCGGCAAATCCGTCTTATTGTACACATGCGAACGTGAATGCCTGTGTCCAGGGCTTATCCGATCATCAAAACTTACTTATCGGTGATCCGACTCAACTTTCTCTGACGGCATTTTCCTTCGAGGTTTGTTGAGTCTTGACACCCGATGAGCCGCCCTGGGTCCTCTTGGGCATCAACAGCATATTTGTCGGATGTCAGCATTACATACCCCGCCCAATAAGATGGGACGACTCGGGTGAGTCGATAGAAGGAAGCATATGATTTGGTTCAAGCCCCTTCGGAGTGCGGCAAAGGCTTGTGCTCATAGTCCAAGCATCTGTCAACGAGAATCTATCGGGCAGTCGAACGACAGGCTAAAGCAGGGCACATCGAGCTTGTGACTCTTTCTCCCCAACACTACGGCCTAAGACTACCTTGGCAATCCTTGCGCAATAACGTTGCGCCCCGTCCTATACCCAACAATGCGAGAGGCTCTGCGCTTCGCGAATCTACATTAGTGAATTTCCAAAAACCCAAAGCCGCCCATGCCAAGCATGAAACTTTGCCGAAGAGTCTGCAGCACTGAGAGTCCACGGCCGCGGCATAGGCATCACGGAACCGGGCCGATTGCCGTATCTCGGGGCGCAAGCCCAAAGTCGACTAGCTGATGGTCGTTTCCCTCAGGGGCCGCGCATGTGCTGCGAAGCGTCATGGTGTTCGTCATACGGTATCCGGAAGAGATCTAGATGCTACAGCTTTGGATCAAGATAGAATATAGCCAGTGAGACAAGGGTGTCCTGGGGTTCGATCAATGAACAATATCGCAGACCACGACTACCATTGGCACATGATTCGACTCACAAAGCATACTATGTAGTACATTCTTGAGAAAGTCTTGAACATGACAAAGCCTGACACCTTCGCCGGCGCGGCGATCTACGTCCCGGTGTTCCTCCGCTATGTCTATGACCCAATTGTCCTCGGCCTCTATTGCTCTTACCTCTGGTGCATATCGTTGAGCAAGATGCGAGAGTTCTTCAACCGCCACATTGCCAACGCCACCACAAGATTGCTTTCGTCAGACCCCATCGACGAAACAAACATCCGAGCCGGGTCAAGGAAAGACTCTTCATTTCGCATCCTGGATATCGGAGTTGGTACCGGATATTTTCTTGCGCATGCGCCCCTCCCGGCGGGGTCGGAAGTGCACTTCGTCGATCTCAACCCGGCAGCGCTCCATGCCGCTAGGTCTCGGACGATGGCGGCACACCCAACGACGACATGCCAAACGACCGTTGCCGACTTTCTTGACTCTGGAAGTAAAGGCTTACGCTGCAGAGACCTGGGCGGTGGTTCCTTCGACACCATCTCAATAACGATGCGACTTCACTGCCTGCCGGGACCCCCTACGAGGAAGGCAGACGCCTTAATCCATTTGCGACATCTGCTCGCCCCTGACGGCACCCTGTTTGGGATGACAATACTAGGTCGCGGAGTCAAGAATAATATATGGGGGAAACAGTTGATGTTTTGGCACAATCTCTTGGGGTTGTTTGGAAATGCAGAGGACGACGTGGAGGGCTTCGTCGGGCCCCTGAAGGAGGCATTTGTAGACGTCAGATGGGAGGTTTGTGGCAAGACGCTTTTGTTCGAAGCAAGAACACCCATGTTTTGATAAATTGTGTAAGACTTGAGATGGTCTGTACGTGGATAATAACTTTGAACTGTACAAATACAACCAACTACTAATACTAAGCTTAACTTGACTAGTTTTACGATAACCACATGGGGTTATGGAGTTCTTCTTACGAAAATATATACGGAAAACTTGTGCAACATCATTTTCTATTGCTCTCGAAATGCATGACTGCATCTTTATGCTCTTTCTCCTGGCTGACTGGGCAGAAGTATTTATTACCTAGGTAACTTACACCAGATGACTCCCAGTGTTGAGGGGGTTTCTAAGACTCCCACTGCACATTGCAAATTCACATACGGCTCTTTTCAGAACCACGGCTGCGTCACCATATCTCACGTGGATCTTGTAAAGCCTCGTGTGTTTGTTCTATGGAATACCTAGATTGCCAACATCTTGTATCGCAGGTTAGACATCAGTTCGGAGCCTTCTCGGCCTTAGTCCGGTCATTTTCCATCGACCTGTGGTCGTTGCTTTCCTCTCAGAGTATCTCTGCTCAATCGCTTCGAGACTATGCCCTCGCGTCTCCACCATAACCACGGCTACGACGGCCGTACAAACAAGTGAGCAACCGGCGAAAAGAAAGTATGCTCCAAAGGTGGACTTTGACAACAGTACTGGTGTTATCAACGCAACAACGTAGTTGGAAAGCTTGATATGATGTTAGTTTCGGAAGTCTAGGAGTCGTAACAAAAACCACAGAGGGAAAATTACCCAGTTGGCACTCTGAGCCAGGCTAGATGCACTGCTTCTTGTCTTCCTTGGCAGACTCTCAACCATGAAAGTACGGAAGCCGATGGCCCAAGTACAACTGTAGACGATGGCAAACAGGTAAATTGCCACGATGACTACCCACTTCCCCGCGCCTGAGTCGGCGTGAACCTCTCCAGCGGCGAATAGAGAACCCATCAACAGCATGAGAGCGGTGATGAGTACCCCGCCCAGTAGACTCGACGTTCGTCTTCCCCAACGATCAGCCAAAAATGTGGCCGGGACCGTCACAGCCAGAATGACCAACGCCGAAACGCCAGACGCGAGGAAAGTTGCTTGCTCTCCAGCAAGTCCAGCTTGCGTGAACAAGATGGGAGCATAGTAAAGCACACCGTCGATGCCGGACAGCTGTTGGGCCGACATGAGGAAGCAGCCAAACGCGGTTCTGCTCCTGAAAGGTGCCGAGAAGGCCTCGCCGAACTCCGCAAAAGTCTGTCGTAAGAGTTCCCAGAGCGTCATATCGACCCTGTGCTCTTGCACCTCGAACATGGACTGCTCGAGGAGTTGCACTCGCTCGTTTTCGTCAAGTCCCAATCTGTCGAGCACGACTCGAGCCTCGTCCAATCTTCCTTTGCTGAGCAGCCACCTGGGTGATGTTGGGACTATCCAGTAAGTGCTGGAGAGAACGAGGCCGAGCAAAGCGGCAAGTGCCAACGGAAGGCGCCATGCCATAGATGAGGATTCTATGCGGGCGGTTCCGTAGCACATAAAATATCCAACGACGATGCCAGTTACGATGGAGAACTGCGGCAGGGCTGTCATAATACCGCGAACCCGGGCAGGAGACAATTCAGATACCTGCACGTATACATTGCTCAAGAACATTCCTTCACCAACACCCTTGATCAGACGACCAAAGATGAAGACCCCAAGCTTGGGCGCTGCACACTCAAGGGCCGCACCGCAGCCGTAGACAAAAGATCCCAGGGCGAAGAGGAGAACGTGCCCGAACCGGTCTGCCATGGCACCAGAAACGAGGGCCGACAGAGCTCCGGGAATGAGAACAGACGACACGATGACCCCGTGCATTGTGGGGGAGAAATCTCCAAACGTTTTGCGGAAAGACGGCATGGTCGTCACTGGGCCAATGCTGCCGGTATCGAGGCTTCATTCATACCACCGTGTTAGCTGAGGTCGGAGTCGAACTCAGTACCTTGCGGAAGCGAGGCGGGGTAAGGACGTACCCAAAGAGCATGGCCACGCACGAAGCGATAATACTTGCTCTCACATAGAGAGGAACCTGGATAGTCTTCCTCATCCTGAGAAAATGTCGATAGTCTGAAGCCAGGGGTATCCTTGACAGAGAAGCAACCGATGTGATTCTCAGTTTGATCGTAACTAATTCTAGTCACGATGATAGTAGTGATGGGGGCTCATAAGTTGTAAGACGAAGGTAAGACAAAGGTGAGCGTGAAAATTCCGGGCTTGGCCCACACTGGAATTTCCGCCGCCTCCGGATGAGTGCAGTCGTCGGAATCCCCGATTTGAAGAAACCCGCTGCACGCCTTATCGGGTCCAAGAGAAGTTCCACTATAATTCTCCGCAAATGTCCAATAGTCGTACACCGTTCTCGACGAGCATGCAGTAGACTGATCATGCGGTAAGCAACCAAACCAGCCTACGATAAGCACTAAGCACATATGATTTGGGGACTAGAAGGGCCGGTTCCGGGTCAGATATAATACTTGTCGTAGACAAAAGAGGATCCACATTTGCCGAGCAGCAATTGTGGCTTATATCACCTTGCGACAATACTTGAATGAAACATCATAATACAAGAAGGCAATGAGGGGGCAACACTCGAGAATTCATCAAACGACACCTGCGGCTACAGCCTACTACTGCGCTAATGTTGACACCGAGTTTGTTTTCAGACAGGAGCCAGATGATCCCGCGCAGGTCTATTTGCAAGGATCAAACCAGAAGGAAAAACTGCCCTATGGCAAATATAGGCTTCAGGTAAAACTAATAATACAGATAAAAGGACTATTCAATATAGCAGGGCAATATGGAGACTTTGCATAGGGACATGTTGCCTAATGCACAGATTGAACCCAGGTTCACAACGCTCTGTGTTAAAGATTACAAGTATGTTAAACTTCTATAGGATGATACAGATAACATTCCACAAGGTATAAATCGACATTCTTTTGGATTCGCGAGCCTATGTATGCGTCTTATTATATCAAAAATGCGGTCTTACTGCAATTCCATAGCAAATAAAGGAATGACGAACCTGCGTAATCTTGAACGCGGATTATCCACCGTTGGGCACTGCTATAGATGCAACGGCGTCCTTTATCTGCTAATGGTCAGGAAATAGTCTACGGTGTACTAAGCCTGTAGCACATCTGACGTGGCTGTACAGTGTTCGAGACACAAATTTCAAGCTCATTTTTACGCTCTGTAGGATGTGGGAATGTACCGACGTAGAGGACATTACATCTTAATTTTTCTGCCTTTTCTTGTGATTGAGCTAGCGGGAAATCCGAAACTTTGTTTCTGCCACAACACATGGTTCAAGATTTATAAGTTGCCCTATCCCATTCTTGTACAGGAACGAATGGTTTAGTCTTTCGGCATATTTTGTCTCGGCTTCTCAAGGCAGTTGTATGTACTGAGTCTAATCCGACTACATGCAGTGCCTACACCGCTAACCACCTCGAAAGTCAGTTCGTCCCCGATACCACTGTCCCTTTGGCCTTTGACGTAGCTTCACATGAAGCCGCCCGTTCGATGCATTCATTCATACCGCGTTGCCCTTTAACTATCGTGAAGTCTCACCGAACCTCGAGTCCCTTGATTGAGCCATTGAGGGCATTACCGAGATTCTGTCCAGCATCACACATGTCGCACTATCCGTCAAGAGAGTGGTTTTGACCATTCTATGGCAGCAGTTGTCAACTGGAACGCACTCAATGAGATAGAACCTTCCAGTTTCTATACCGAAGCGGACTGGGTAGAAGCAGAAGTACTCTTGTATTTAGAAATACTATAAGAGTCCACTTAACTACTTGTTGGCCAATTGAGCCGACCTTAACTATCTATCCATTTAGATATATCTAGACCCTACAACCTCAGAATGAGGGGCATAGCTAGCTGGAAGCTGGTGTTTAACGAGATCCGCTAATGATCTTTATATAAATATATATCGTTACATGATATAGATTTTTATACTTTAAGTATGACGGAGAGATTAGTATCCCTCTTCCTACGGAAAGAGTGTATCACAATCCGAGCAATATTGCTGGGAGAACAAGGTGCTATTGCGTACCAGTTGAAATTGGGAGTAATAAAAATGGGAATAGATGAGTCTCAAGGTTAAAGGAATAGACAGTAGGCTGAGGAAATGGATATTGCTTCGGGTCAGAAGAAGAGAACAATGCAGATTAATAAGATGGAATGAGCTTTGGCATGATGTCACAAGACAATGGTTGACCCAACAACGCCCCCGGGGACCTGGCGGCAAGGAGGAACGTCGAACCGCGTAAGTTCAGTGAAACGTCTCACAAGGCGGGGTCACCTCGTGTAGCCACCTTTAAGCTGGTCTTTCCCCAGCAATTGGCTGGTGATAGCTAGGTCGAGAATCAGCTTCTGTTCAATACAGGACCTACGTTACGGACGCACTGCTTCGACTACATAATACTATTACATATAATCTGGTGAATAAGAGGTGGCTGCGTGGCTTTGGCGTAGAGGGTAGCGAAGATAGGCAGTCTTAGAAGCTCTAAATAGCGTCAGACTGAAGGGCTATGTTACGGAGAAGCGGACGTCGGGCACGGCTATCGGGAACAAGGGTCCCCTGGACAATATCCGCATAACCCATATTACGAGGATATATATATCCGCATGGCTTACGTAGTATACAGGTAAACTACGATTTACGACCAGGATGTATTTATCCACATGGCTTATATGACTAGGATAATATGCGTCCTAATGCACGAGAGATAGACCTATGTACGTATTCATAGTACGTGTAGAAGAAATAACGCGCTTTCGGCCCAGTATGCGAAACCCATGGTCTTCAGACAACTATGTTTAGTGGTACTTGTGTACGGTTGGCCATTGTGGCCGCCGTCTTTCTCATTGCGGCAATCTTTCTTGTTCCCCAGCTTCCCCATACTGGTTACGACGTGCCCACTAGCCTAGGTCACGGCACTCCTACGACCGAAAAGCCGAATGATCCTGTCGGGAAGCCCGTCGAAGGCGCAGATTCGGCAACGTCTCTCATCATCCCCGTCGCGTCGCATAGCGCGACGGAGGTGAAGGGGCCGCTGCCGTTGCCGACTTCTGTCTCGGTTCCAGACGCGAAGCCTGCCACGAAGACGATCTCCAAGCTCGAAGCCGGTCAGACCCTATCTCCTTTCCGTCTCATCTCCCCCAACGGCCGTTACGAGCTTCACCTTCTCGATAGCGGCTCGCTTTCACTCGTCGACACGAAAACCGATGTCGAGCTCTTCACCTCCGACACCGAATACTATTGGCCCGTAACATGGCATGTCGAGCTGACCCAAGAGGGCGTGCTGATGCTTTCATGGGCTAACGAGACTGCCGCTCCGTACGGCGCGACGCCATGGGTATCGAACCTCCTACCCGAATGCGCTTCCGTCGAGACCGGTAACGAGAAGCCTGTTCTGGAACTCTTGGACTCTGGCAAGCTACACATCCGCGCCGGCAGCAAGACGACGTGTCTTCTACACCGCGCCGCCGACGATATGGGCCGACTTGCGATTGTTTACACTGGGTTTCTGCGCACATATTTGAAAACTTGCAAGGAGCAAGACAATAAGCTTGTAAAAAGCTGGACCGGAAGCGGCGGTGTGGACGTCCACGTCTTCACGTACCTTGAAGACGCGTATCATGACCCCGGCGACCCCGTTGACAGAGACATCATAAAAAAGCATCTCGAATCCTGTTTCGGAGACGCGCTGAAGACGGTCGATGTCAGGGAGCTGGATGAAGTCAAAGAGAGCGCTGCAAAGCCCCCCCAGGTGCTGGTCAAGGAGTGCAGCGAGGACAAGCTGAATCGTCAGCTTAGCCAGTGGAAGGCGCTGTACCTCGCCAGTCAGCAAGTGCAGGCCTACATGATGAAAGAGGGGGTCTCGTATGACTACATTTACAAGGGCCGACTTGATCTCCTCTACTGGGGCGACTCACCTGCGCTCTCGTCGCTGAAGGTGCCTGAGAACGGCATCCTCGCACCTCGCGTTACCCTCGACTGGACTTGGTATGGAATGCTTCACGATGGCGAGCTGCGGGCGGGCGTCACCGACATCACGGCCTTCGGTCGCCCCAACGCAATGTTCACCTACCTGACTCTGTACCGCGAGTTCATCCACACGCGGACGTTGGAGAAGGAGACAGCGAAGTGGAAGGGTTTCAATACCAAATCCAGGGAGAAGAACCCCAATGGCCAGGAAGGGTGCACGCCAGAGGGAATACTGGCTTATTGGCTCCGGATCAACGGCATTGCTGTGAAGACTGACTGGCGGTTCAAGATGGGCTTATTGCGTGGCGATGGGAAGGTCATTTTTACTTGCCCCGAGGGCAGAGGCTGGCTGTGTCCAGGATTCGTTCCACAGGTCCATGATGACGGAACATTGTTTTGAGTGAATAAGCCATGAAGAATTAGTGAGTGAAGAAGTTGGTACGCTGCAATATGACGGTTTGATATCGAAATTGCAACCATATTCTGCTCTCGTGGCTCCACGTTTATCATGTGTTGGACGATGGAGATGGCATTCATGACCAAATCTTTCTCCACTGCTGAATGCAACTGAATGTGAACCATCAGAAGATGTGCTTCCTCCAGGCAGGAAGTCACTCGGTTCCCAAGATATCAAAGGGATTCGATGACACCTTCTTCTCCGGTCTGTCCCCAGGCTCGGTCTCTGCAGTCTTCTTTCGCTTCTTCTTCTTAATCTTGTTCTCTCTCGCCGGCAAGAGAGCCTCTTCCGGCAACCCAAGTGCTTCTGTAACCCTGGCTAGCGTATTGTTGCCCCTCATGCTCGATAGCAGATCTATCGTTCCATTCACTGATGGATACTCCGTGAGGGGCGGCAGGGTGGCCAGCAAGTCGCGCAGCTGCTTTGAACCTTGGACGGGCTTCTCTGTTTTGGTCACATACATGAGGTCGAGAACCTGAGCCAAGAGGCGAAGAGAGTAGAGCGTCGCCTGGACCTGCGCTGACAGATGGACGACGTCCCAGGGGACGAGATTCGAGTCCTTGGCGACCGACAGGACTTGCTTGAAGGAGCTTAGACATGTCTCCTGCTTGTCTTCCTCCTGCGCATAAGCTAGAATCATCTGTAGCGCCACGGCTTGCCACGTTGACGGCTCATGTTTGAGGCTGTTCCTGGCTTGAGACAGGGTCTTCAGGAGAGTGTCCATCACGTCTTTGATCCACGGTCTAGGGAGTATAGCAACATGCTTTCCCTGATTCGCCCCGGAGTATATCCTTCGGTATTCCCTGACATGAGATACAGCACCGGGTCGCAGCAAGCATGTCAAGCTGTATGCCAGTTGTCTGATGGAGGCGCTGCTGTCCCATGCGCTCGCGCGGGCTGGGCAGTCCAAGAGAGGCGGCAGGTACATCGTACAGCCCTCTGCACCAGAGTCTCCTGGGGGTGGCTTCGCGACACCAGAGTACCCTACGCATTGTAAGACGACCTCGGATAGCCTTGCATCGAGTATGGGGTTATCGATGCCACTGAGTACCGGAACCTGGCTCCAGTCTGTCGTCTCCAACGCATCATATGGAATGCAGAAGCTGCGAAACTCATCTGGATCTGAAACATCTCCTTTGCAATTCTCAAGAACCTGGGCGAACTTTGGTCGGCTGGACCGGGACAGCTCGTATCCGAACCGTCGCATACCTTGGTCTTCTGGAAGCTGCAAACGTTTTGCGATATCCGATGGTGAGAATTTGGAACCCACAAGATGGGTCGTTTCATCGGAGGAGGTGATGTGAAGGTTCCTGAAGAAGGCCACGGCGCCAGTGTTCAAGTCATGGATTGTCAAGTCCGAGTCCGAAGTTAAGATAGTCCCTCCGTTCCGGAGGACGTCCTCGGCGCAATACGCGTCCGCTTCTCCGGGAACGAGGCGGACGAGAGTCGCGTACTTGGTGGTCTGACAGAGCTTATCTACAATGGCGGCGACTAGAAACGGCGGTGGCGGTATCAGGGGTTGGTCTCTTTTGGGCGCATCGGTCGGGAAGAGGGGAGGCAGAGATATGCGTGTTGAAGCTACCTGTCGCGCCGGGCATCCATTTGGGAACCCGGAGCGGTAGATTTTCAAAGACGAGGAGACTTTGAGTATTCTATCCAAGCGAACTTCCGACTTTGCGGCCGGGAGAAAGCCGTCAAAGTAGATGGCGGCGCTTCACATCATCAGCTGGCGACGTCCGGCAGAATTTAGATGATAGGAAAGTTACATGGAGATGTCATGGTCTGTGAGCTTGTCCAACCATGCGAGTGCCGTTCTCCCAAGCAAATCGTAAGAAGGCAAACCGGAAGTGCTTCTTGTGCAGATATGGTGAATGTGGTACGCCAAGGCCGGGCCATCTATCACGACTCTGTCGCCGTCGATAGGTCCTAATACCCCGTATGGAGAGAGATGGTTTAACAGGTGAGGAATGCCCATGATATTGAGCAACAATATAAACCTGACTTGTGCATTAGAGCCGAGACGAATGAGATAAGCCGAAAGCAAGTTGCCCGCCGTTCCACAGCATCTGCCACTGACCTAAGCTTCACCAATCACATTTGCTGTCCGTACATATCGCATTCCAATTGCAGGAACCGAGGGAGGAAATGAAGTCGAATGACTACTCAAAGAAGACCGTAAATTCAAATTTCTAGAGATTCCCTTGTGAGTAGTACGCCTCGCTGCAATCCATGCAGAAGTCATGCAGCAGGACTTTGGTATCTATATAGCAAATCCACTTGGTGGGAGGGACTCCTCGAATGCAACAGGATGCGTCGCGGGGTCCCAGTGCCTTCCGCACGGTGCAGCTAAAATTCTAGTGCGGATACCCCGATAGCCGCTCTAAAACGCAATAAGCGGTTAACCCAGTCCCAATTATTATGTAGGTATCTCCGACCCGGATAAATACAGTGCTCTGTCAAAGGCTGCCGGCGGCCAAGTAGCACATGCGCACTGTAGCCCCCCCCCCCCCCCCCCCCCACCCCATTTTTTCTTTCGCGGCGATATTAAAAGCTCCCCACCTCGCGAACCAAATCTCTCTGTCCTTCGCATTCCTCTTTCCAAAATGCGCGGCACTCTCATCTTCGCGGGCTCTTCCTGCCCAGTCCTCACCACTCAGATATGTGAGAACCTGGGCATGGCTCCTGCCGAGGCGGAGCTTACCCAATTTTCCAATGTAAGCTGAGTGCGATCGCCGTTGCCTTGGATATCAACGGGTAGAACATGGAAAAGCTGCGTTTGCTGCTCTCCTGCTCTTCCTCCCACGACATCTTGTCGCGGCTGGCCTCCCCACACTTTGTCCTGATTGGATTCAATCTCACTCAACCTTGCTTGGACTCCCTGTTGAGGCTGACCCGTCACACAAAAGGGCGAGACGAGTGTGCGAATCTTGACTAGTGTCCGAGAGAAGGATGTCTTCGTCGTCCAGTCTGGCAGCGCCAAGGTCAACGACACCATCATGGAGTTGTTGATCATGATCTCGGCCTGCAATGGCGGATCGGCCAACAAGATCACTGGTAAGCTCTGTTCTGCTCCTTCCGTCTCCGTACCGCCATTCCTCTAACAAGCCTCTCCTTCCAGCTGTGCTGCCGTACTTTCCCTACAGCCGTCAGTCCAAGAAGAAGTCCCACCGCGGCGCAATCACGGCAAGAATGCTTGCGAATCTCCTAGGTGTCGCTGGCGTCAAGCACGTCATAACTGTCGATCTCCACGCATCTCAGATGCAGGGATTCTTCAAGTGTCCGGTCGACAATCTCCACGCTGAGCCGTTGATCGCGAGATGGATCCGTCACAACGTGCCCAACTGGAAGGAGGCTGTCGTCGTGTCCAAGAATGCCGGCGGTACCAAGCGTGTGACATCGCTTGCGGACGCACTCAAGCTCAACTTCGGCATGGTCACTACGGAGAAGAACCGAAAGGGGACGAACATGACCTCGAGTATGATCATGCATCATTTGGACAACCTCGACCGGGAGCCGGTACTGGAGAGTAGCCGCCAGCCCCCTACTCCACGGCCCTCTACACCTCCTCCTGTAGCGGGACGTGCTGCTAGGGTAAGAGCCGACGCCTCTGGCTCTCCCCAGCACACCAACGTCCCACGCTCTCACCCTCGCTCCTCGAATGACCGACCTACCACGCCCACGCAGTCCAAGCCTGGTGATGGCTCTGTGGACGAGGAGGAAAGCGATGCGCAATACGATGATCGTCGCGCTCAGGAGGTCACGCACGGGCGGCTGGTACAGGGTCACATAGTGGACGACGACTATCCCTCACCTGCTGCGTCAACTGTAAGCGGCAGCGGCCGGGAGGAAGATCCCATGGTCACGTCACATGCCTCATCTTTCTTCGCCCCGGAGCCTCATGCTCTGGGAGGCTCTGGAGACGCGGCCCCGGAGTCGGACGAAGAGGACGAAGTCTTGAAGGACCCCAAGGTCGAGCACATGATCACCCTCGTCGGCGATGTCAAGAACAGAACCGTCTTCATCGTTGACGACATGATTGACAAGCCCAACTCTTGGATTGCAGCGGCCGAGACCGTTGTCAAGAAGGGGCATGCCAAGAAGGTTTACTGCATGGCCACTCATGGTGTCTTTGGAGGCGACAGTCTCGAGCAGCTGCAGAAATGCGAGTGCATCGACACCATTCTGGTGACCAACAGCTTCCCCATACCCGAGGACCAGGCCAAGCGTGCACCCAAGCTCGTAGTCCTGGATCTTTCCTTCCTTCTTGCCGAGGCCATCCGTCGAAACCACTACGGCGAGTCGATTTCTCCTCTGTACCAACACATTCTGGACTAGGTCCAGCAAGAGAGCATGGGTCCTGGAATTTTTCCGGTCGCAGTTCGACAGAGACATGGCGTTCTTGCCTTTCTATTTTGGCTGGCTCACGGATCATTAGTTCAGTTTGTGTGTGGCATACTTGGGGGCATTTCAGCGCGGCGTTCTGGACACGGCACGGCAGACAATGGAACAGCCAGATGGTGGCAACCCAAAAAGTAAGGGGAGTCTCGGGGTAAGCTCTATCAAAAACGCAATCCCAGGTCAGTATTAGACGAATGATGATATCTCGATACCTTCAACCGGTCGCTGCCTTTGACGGTGTGCGCGCGCGTCTGTAACTGATCCTTACCATTTCCCTACCCCCCCTCCTTTTCCACAAGGAACTGAGTGGCAATAACTGCCTCGTCGGTTCCACCCCATCGATGCTGTCTTCTGGACAGCAGGGGCTCTGTTCACCCCAGAACAAGTCCTTAACGGAGCGATGGTAGATTAATTTTCGATTCAAAGAAGATTCCTCTTCCGGCTGTCTTTTGACATGTCCACCACCTTCGGGCCCGGATGGAAGAGGGATAAGAGAAACCTTCGAACATTTATCCGGGAGATGCCAGTGTTTACGATGCAGCACCACGATGCTACGTTGTCAGATTTTTACTCTATCGAGTAATGACAGCTACACCTAGTAATATAATACATTTCATCCTCGGCTTTTTCTTCTCCCATCATCTTGACTTCGTTAAATCATTCCAGGAGCAAGTCCCGCCGAGCAATTCGTTTGACGCTTTTCCCCACATATTTTTCTTGCTACCATCGGTCTTTAATTCCAGAGTACTTTATCCCGTCCGAATTTCACGAGTGTGGTACATGAGCAGAAGCCAACCAGCCCTATTCAAACAACTCCCATCCGTGAATTTCGTCCAGTAGCTGCAGATAAGTGCTCTTCTCGCCCTCTTCTTTAATGGCAGCGACGTCTTGAAGCAGCTCCTCGTGAAAATTGCCCGAGCCCGCGGCCTTGATGATGCGCCACGCGCGCCGGAACTCGTCGCGGATGGCGACAATCCCGTTGTGCGTGACCGTGCGGGCAACGTTGTGATCGAGCTCGAACGGGTCCTCAATGGCGAAGAGGTAGCGGTGGCGTACCTCCTTAACTTCACCGCTCTTGTTCGCCGCTGTCGTGGTCGTGACCGCCTTGCCGAGACTGGGTGATGGGGCCTCCTGCGCGATGGCGTCGTCGGAGGTTGCGGTCGGGGTGAGAGGGTTGACGGACGGCTTCAGAGCCACGTGCGGCGCGGGAGGGGGCTCAACACTAGGAGAGTTGACGGCAGCGTTGGGACGATATTCGACGACAGTCTTTGCGCCAGTCCAGCCCTTATCAGCCTTGGAGAGAAGGCCGCCGGGGGTGCGGATGCTGAGGACGTCGCGGCCCCAGTCGTAGCCTCGGCCTGGGTACGTGCTCATCGAGCCATTCTGCGCGTAGTACTCGAAGAAGCCTCGGAGAAGTTGGCCGAGGGAGTCGCGGTTACTATTGAGCTGGTTCATCTGCGCGAGACGCAAGATCTCAGCCTCGTCGCGCCAGAAGCCGACGAAGTGGCCCCGACATATGATGCTCTCGTCGAGACCGGTGGGTGACATCCCTTCAGGCGGCGGCGGGGGTCCGAGGGCTTGGAGATTCGGGGAGACGAAAGGCTGGACGACGTTGACGAGGTAGTGTAGCATCATCAGGACGTAGCCGTAACTGCTGAGTGTGCCGCGGTAGGGCGTGTTGATGCCGCGGACTTTGGCCCAATGCTTGATAAACAAGACCAGAGGCCTAACGCGAGGGTCGGTGTGGGAATAACAACGCAGAAGGAGGGTGTTATGCAGAGCGAGGTGGGCGGCGAAGTTGATGTCGCACTGAACACCGACGCCATTCTTGGGGAACTCGAGCTTGTCCTTGTAGGGGTCGCGGGGCTGGTTGACGGCCATCTTGGCGGGATCTTTCAGGTCTCGCATGCGCTTAATGGTGTCTATGTTCTGCTTCGTGACAGGGATGACATGGTCGTAGTGCGGGTCTTGGACTTTGCTCTGCCTCATGGGACCCCGAAGAATCGAAATGTATTCTCTTATGTCACTCTCGAGACTTGGGTCGTACAGTTGGTGTTCGACAGCCTTCTCCAATTCAAGGGCAAGCTGGAGGCTCTTGTGACGGCGCGCGACTGCGACGAGACTAAGTGGTTCATTGGTGTTATCAACGAACTCGCGGACCTGGCCGCGGACGGAGCTGGGCCAGATGCCGGCGGTGTATTTGTCAATGATGATTCGTCTTGCCAGGTCTGCATGGCTGTCGTTACGGGGCCGGAGGTCTGATACGATTTTCAGAGTTCTCGCTTGGTACCCAGTGGCGGCTTCATGCTGACTCTGTTCCAGGGTGAGCAACTGCGCAGTCGGGAGCTTCTTGAGCTTCTCAAGGTGTAGCTGCAGTTGCTTCGTGTACGTCAGGGGCTCAACGCCGAAGTGAGGCTGGTTTTGAAGAGCTTTCCAGGACGCGATCAATATCCGTGTCGACTCCTCGGCATCTTCAGCATTTCCAATGGCGCCGTCTGATTCACACAGCATGACGATTCTTTCACCCTCCATCTGCGCGTAGACGCCCGCCAGAGAGCGGTAGTTTGGGGCATTCGGAAGTGGTTTGAAAGACAGAGAGACGTAGTTTGAGAGTCTGTGCTTCAGTTCTGAGTCGCGAAGGCCGTTGAAGAAGGCTTTACAGACCTTGTTAAGCATGGCGTAGTCCTCTTCGGCAAGCTCCCTGCAGTTCGAAAGCGTGACGTCTCGGCCTCCCATCTTTCTCAATGCCCTTTTCGCAATGTTGTAATAAGCAGACAGGGACTGGCTCTCGGATTGACGGATCGTTGGTAGTCTAGGCCCGGTCGTAGACGTAGAAGTAAGAGAGGAAGCATCCGATTTTTGGCTAGCTGGGTCATCTGTCGACTCGTCGATTCCCTCCTTGGCGTGGGCCTCCATTTCGGCATTCTCATCCTCGTCCGCAACGTCAGCATGCTCAGTGTCGACGATACCGTTCTCCCACTTCTCGCGCTCCTCTAGAAGATCCAATTGCAACTTCTCGGGGGGCTTTTCGCAAAGCTTGATTATAGGCACCCGTGTTCGAGTGAGGAGGCGAGCACCAAGACCGAGGTCAAGGAACGCCTTCTCGATGAGCCTGGGAATCGGAGAGCTGGCAGCATCCGGTTGAGGTTGTGAAAGTGGAGAAACCAGACCGAGGTCCATGTCTGATGCTTTTGTCGCGAAGCCAGAAGAAAGACTGCCGAAGCATTTGAGTTGGACAGAAGGCGAAGGGAAATTGCCCATGGCATTTTGAGTCACCTCATACTTGGTGATTGCGGCCCGACAAACCTGTTCAATCTTGATACGGAAAGCTTCCTTCTCGGCAATTTCTCCTCGCTCAATCTCGGCACCTGCAACAAGCGTGTTGCATAGCCCCTCTAGGTAAGCGACCTGGTTCTCCAACTCCTCGGGCCGAGCTTGGTGGTGTTGACCGCGGGGACTGTATAGCGTCCCGTGGAAGTTTCGTGAATAGCGTGGCACCCCGTTATCTTGACGGCTACTGGGGTGCTGGTCTTGGTTGTTTCGAGATATCTCTGGATGAGTAGGGTGGTGATATCCGTTTTGTCTAGGCGAATGAGGCTGACGACCACCGTAGGGACCTGCCGTCTGCCCGGATCCATGGTGGGGGTCTGGATGATGGGAGTGTCTGCCTCTGGTGGGATAGAATCCAGAATTATGGGACGGGTAGTTAGGAGATCCCGAGAACGGACGTCCATGTTGAGTAGGCGGTGGGGGGCGAGGGTCGATGGGAATGGCCAACTGAGCATTCATCTGGCGCCTCTGGGCCTGGTTTGGGCGCTTTCTACCAACCTTTGGCGAGGCCGGGGGTTTGCCGTTTAGGGGAGCCACGAGGCCAGACGGATCTTCAGGATGAAAGAGAACCGCCTCATTCTTAGGGTCATCGCCAGAGAGAGACACAGTCGTTCGCGGGGCATCAGTGAAGTGAGTTGGGCCGGTTCCTGGGGTTCCATTGGTAAGAATCAGGTTTCGCAGGTGGTCCTCAAGGCCGTTGGTATGAGAACCGCCGGACTGGCCAGGGCCAGGTCCTCGCGGGCTGTTTTGCATGGTGATGATTTCTTCAAGGCCGTTCTCATGCGAGGCAGTAGAATTGACCACGGTTTGAGTGTGGTTTGTTGCTGTGGAGGTGGATGAGCGATCAATCATATTTGCAAGTGGCGCCAGAGAACCTACCTTGTCAAACGCGCCCAGAATGCATGGTTTGGGGGAAGGTGTGGAATCGCGAAGTAAAAAAGTACCGTAAAAAAGTGTTTTGAATGAAGTACTTGAGCATCAGTCTTCGGTTGCTGATAGTCTCAACCTGGTAAGGTGATGGATGTTGTGTACATGGAACTGAAAGCAAGGTGAATGCTGTACGGATACGTGGGGGAAGGCAGGTACATTCTGCGATGAGGGGCCACCGTGCGAGGCCGATGCAAACGGTGAATCTTCGGGTGATATACGCGGGCTGGTGGCACTGTACGTATATCCGTACTGGGTGTCGCTAACTGTACGTGGATGTGGAACAGCTGCAGGGTCGAAAGCAATAGATAATCCGTGGAATGAATTATTATTTTAGCATGCATTACTCTACCCAGCAGATCGACTGGATTTGAACTATAATGATGAGACACACTGCAAGGGGTTGATTTGGGTAGGTAAACTATTGTTGACAAGACAACCAACGACGGCTTCAGAAAATGCACGCCTCTATCTGTACTTCTCTTTCTCTCGTTACAACTATCTTCCATGTCCCTTGCGTCCACACTGTTTCCAAGGCACCACCCCATATAACTTGGCCTTAACCTCATCCTTAGTCTTTAAAAGCCAAAAACAATGGGAAATACTCGGAAAAGGAAAACATGGATGAATATAACAGCTTCCCCCCACCCGGTTGTGTGCCATGTATAACGTTGCTATTCATGAGGAACACTACATACAGAAGGCTGATACGATTTGCATTGAGTTTCATATTGGACTTGAGGGAGGGTGAAGAGGATAGGGATTGGACTCATCAGATAACAAGAGCTTCAGAGGTTCCAATCTTTCCGGTACCATCGATAGAACTGATGGGCATGCAATGTCGCATCAAACTCGAAGATAGCCTTCTCCAACAGTCGACAATGGAGGCAAACTCGGACAGCTATGACGTCCCGCTGAGGCCAAGGCACTTGTGGATCACTTTCCAAATGCGGCTTCCGCTGGATGGTGGGAACCCTATTGGGGCACTGTGTTTGACCCACCTTTGTGTAGCCGCGAAACGCCATGTACTTTGCGCCAGACTTTTGCCCGCAGAATACTTGCAAGCGAACCGACCAGGCAGGCAGGCAGCCTTAGTTAGTATTACCGCCTAGCTTTTCTGCAAGCTTCCCAAGCTGTCTGCGCTTGGCCTGGTTTCTAGGCGCCAATCATCCTTTCCCGCTCCCACCTCCTCTACTGAGGTGCTGTCTACCCTTTGTCATCACCTCGACCACTTCCTCTTCGCGATCCCATCAAGATTTATCCACTCGCGAATTTCTGACCTCCGGCCAGAGAATTTAAGCGGGTTTTTTGACGAGCAATAACATCGCAGCTCAGTTGTATTGCCACCCGCTCGTGCCTATCGCGCCGCCGTGATTCCTTCCAGCATCACGCTTGACTCTTCACCCAGCCTTGATCTTGACAGACAACACAGGAGGCTGTTGTCAGAAGAACCTCCCGGATCGGCGTATATACGAGGGATCCTCCAAAATCTGGGGCACTCGCATCGTTCGCAGCACCTACACCATGAGCGCGCCTCCGCCCGGCCTGCCCAACGGTCAGAATCCTAATGGCCAGCAAACTCCTCAGTTGGTGCAGCCTGGCCAGCCTCGACCCCCTCCAATCAAGCGAAGACCTCGCGGCGACCCCCTCGTTGCACGCAAGCGACCCGGAGCTCCGCGACCAGCTGCCCCGCGTCCCCCGCTGGGAGCTAGACCGTCACCTGGCGCATCGGCTCACCATGGCCTACAGCGACCCGAGACCGAAGACGATATCAAGGCTAGACGAGCCGCAAACGGTGGCTGGCTCGATCCCGCGCCCCAGAATGTGAGGGAGTTCAAGATAGTAACGACGAAGAAGGCGTTGAAAGACGGTGTTCGCCACCACGTCATGAAGCTTTCCTCCGCTAAAGCCGACCTCGAAAAGAGAGGCATCGACCCTACAAACCAGGAGGAGTTTACGCGGCCAGTCACTCTTCAACGACGCGATCCGCGACAACCGCCTCCTGGTCGCGAAGTGAAGCAGGAACAAGCCGAACCACAGCCGCTCGACGAAAAGGAGGCGGAGCGACTGGCACAACTCAAGGCCGATCGTGAAGCCATTCGAGCTATTGAGCTCGCAAAGAGTGCGCCTAGTCTGAAGGATCCCAATGCTGATAAGAAACCAAAGCCAAAGGAAAAGGAGAAAGATGTTCAATTCCACCGACAGCCCAGGTCGGAGAAAGAGAAGAAGCAACAGGAACTGCGATACGAGGAGGCACTTCCTTGGCATTTGGAAGATGCTGATGGCAAAAATGTCTGGGTAGGATCGTATGTTGCTCCATTGTCGGAGACCACAGTGTGCTTCGTCGCTACTAGAGATGGAAAGTTCGCTGCTATCCCGTTGGAAAAATGGTACAAGTTCACCGCCAAGCCTCATTTCAACACCATGAGACTCGAAGAAGCCGAGGCTTTGATGAGCAAGAAGACGGACGTTGGGCGTTGGTACATGCGAGACAAGCAGAAGAAAAGCGAGCAAGAAGAGTGGGAGGCCACCAGACACGCCCTCTACGGTCCCGCCAGAATCAAGACGGAGAGCAGCACCTTCAGGGCGGCTTCGAGGGAAGAGAAGATGGACCACGACCAGATTGATATGGAGGGCGACGAATTCCAGGATGACGACGAGAATCCTGGTCTGGAGCAGGACAATGACGAGGAATACAAGGAGGCAAATGATCGCATTCGCCGCGATCAGCTTGGGGCCAACTTGTTCGGCGAGGCCGACGAACGTCGAGTCGAGAAGGAAATGGAAGAGTTGAGGAAGGCCGAGGAGGAGCGTCGCAAGGAGGGCAAGAAGACACAAAAGGCTCTGATCAAGCGAGAGAAGGAGACTATCTACCAGTCTGATTCGAGCGGCTATGATCCTTTTGAGTCCTCATCAGTAAGATTCCCAACGTACGCTAGACACCCTGTCTTTGCTGACTGCTTCTATAGAGCGAAGATGACTCGGATGAAGAGAAGCAGAAGGAAGAGAATAAAGATAAGGAGAAAGAGGATGAGAACAAGGACAAAGATAAGGATGCAGAGGCGAAGGACAAGACAACATCGGGTGTCTCTTCCAAGGGCAACACAACCCCGTCTGGCCGACAGAAGCACACAGACGCTCTCAAAAAGAGCAAGTCCCTGAAGCGCCCTGGCTCTCCCAATCTGTCCGAGTCTAGCGGCAACGAATCATCGCGAAAGAAACTGAAGAAGCATGCTGCGGCCTCAGTCCATCAAAGTCGCTCGTCAACTCCTTCAGCCGGCTTGAAGAACAACTTGGGCAAGGGTGCCATGAGCGACGGAGAAGCAACTGGAGGAGAGATGTCGGATGGTCAGTTGAGAAAGAAGAAGATCAAGCTCGTTGGCAGTGGAGCGAGAGGCACACCTGTCGGGTCGAGGGCCGGTAGTCCCATGCCCGCCACATCTGGTAAGCATAATTCCACGTCTTTGCAATTTTGCTGCATATGCTGACAACGTTGAAGGCTCCAAGCCTGGTTCGCCTCTGCCAGAGGGCTCTCCGGCTCCGCGTGCTGGATCGCCCAATGGTCCCATCGAGGCCTGGGAGATTGTGGACGCTTTGCCCGAACTGCCCGGTGGCATCAGCATCGGCAACCTCATGAGGAGATTTCAAGGCCGTATCGGTGACGGCCCTGGCCAAATGGATCGCAAGGAGTGGATCAAGCTCGTCAAAGAAAACTGTGCCTATGGGCCTGACAAGATTCTACGACGCAAGCCGGCCTAGTGACCCTACCAAATGGGGGGTACACTACGAGACTGCACCATTATGAGTGCCTTTTTCCAGGTTCCACAGCCCAGGGGAGTTTGAATTCACACCGAGCAGTAGAAGCCGATGCGATCAGCTGTTGGATGTTACCTGTCACGACATCCACCGTTGCCAAGCTCCTAGATATAGCGCTTAGAAGATATAGGCGGCTTTTCAATGCACAACAGTTGGGCTACAACAACCGATGAATAGTCCTGCAGAATTGGGCTCTGGCTGTCGCTCAGGAGTTGTACCTGGCTTCAAATATGGTCTTGGAAACCTTGCTTTCTTTTTCGGTTGTTGTCGTCACCACTAAATGCTCAAGCCCAACTTTCAAGACTCATCTGGCTGTGATGGCTACGGTCACTAGACCGGACTTGCTGCGGGGTTTATCCAGGGGGTTTAGGCCTCTCAAATAATGTCGGCATCTAGGCGCCGTGCTATTCATCCATCTGCCAAGCGTAGTCCAGCCCCTTGTTCCTTTCCCTACGGTTGATTGCCTTGAATCGTTCTCCTTCAAAGCCGTTGCTCCTATCCACACCGTCCCACCTATACCCCGGCTTGATACCATAACGATTCGGCGGCGCAGCGCCAGTGTATGTAGGCCTCTTCTTGCTCTTTTTGCCCTTCCCGCCGCCGACGCCCGTCTTCTCACTCATGAACTGAGCCATGGGATCATTCCAACGCTCCTGGTCCTTAAGCTCCCTGTTCATCTCTTCGTCGTCCGCTGTCCGCGCAAACTTCATGAGCTTGGCGTCCTCAAGTGCCTCCCTGCGCTTCCGCGCCTGCTCAAGCTGCACGTCACCCTTTGGCGCCAGCTTGGCCTGCCGCTCCTTTTCTTCTGCTTCCGCCGCCAGCCTGCGGGCCTCGGCGCGCTTCATCGACACGTCGACCCGCCGTCCTGTCGCGTCACGATATACTGTCTCTTCCTCTTTGCCCTGCTTCCGTAGTTTGGCAAATTCGGCCTCCTCCGCCTGTTGTCTGCGACGCAACTGCGCCGACACGGCGGCGGCGCTCTGCAGGCCCGCGTGCGTGCCGTCGCTCATCTTGACTACCCCCACCTCTTCACCGCCCTCTATGACGGGCATCTCATCGTCTGCCTGTGCGGCTTTGGCATTCTCTGCCGCCGCCGAGGCGAGGATCGCGTCCGCCGCTGCGGCTGCGTCGTCGTCTTTTGGCTTTGTCGTGCTGCTTCCGCTGGCGGTGACAGTCTTCCAATTTGATTTCTTCGTGCGCCGAAACTCTGCCGATGTACCTGATACGAGCGCGGGACCTGCATCTGCTTCATCGTCTTGTTCTGCGGAGTTGCCCCAACCGCTGTCGTCGTCGTCTGCGATGATGAGGCCTTGGTTCTCGGTGGCTTGCTTGCGCTTGCGCTTCTTGGTGGGTTTCGGATCTGCTACCAAGTAGCGCGTTGCTAGGTATGATGACAGATCAGAAGGCATTTTCGCAGAGATGCGCTCGTCGGCGTGATGTTCGGAAAAGGGGTATTGTAGAAGAAGTTGCGCTGGGTTCAGGGAGACAGTTTTCTTGAATAGGTCATGATCTCCCGTCCAAGCTATCGACATCACCGCACGTCTAAGACGCACGGGCGCAGCAGAAGAGCAGGGGCCGTAGAATGACAGGGGGCCCCTACGTCCGCGAATGGATGTGCAGGTGACGGGGCGCTAGTCACTTATCAGAGTATCGAGTGCGAACCTGACAGCAACGGCCGCTGAAAGGTAATTTGGCCATGCCGCAGCGTCCCTTGTGGCATCGTCATGGAACAGTCACTGTACGTCGTCACTGCTGCACTCGCTTGTTGGCATAGACAACAGAATTACTGACCTTGACTTTAGCTCTAGACTGATCCGAGCAACCACTCATTTCTGCGATCCACTGGCGACCCGCACCTTTACAACAATCACGACGCCCAAAGCCATCCGGCGGATCTACGAATGCTAGAACAGCAAGCACACGGTTTTCGACGTTTGAGCGAGGGAGCAAAACCCCACTTTCGACAAGACCAAGGCAAAAGGGTATCGGTCGGCCTCGACTGGTACACCTCACCAAGCCTTCCTTATGCAGTCACCGGGCAACGATGCGTCGCCCATCGATCCGCTTCAGGCGCTGCCGATGGCGGCCTCCACTGCAAGATTGCCCAAGAGGCAGTCCGTACCGGAGGGTCAGCCGCTGACGCAATCTGAAGTCAGTCTACCGTACCGGAGATCGAATCCCTCTGTCGCGCCGCTCTTCGCCTCGACACTGACTCCCCCGGGATCGCGATCCGGTTCTCCCATGGGAAGGGGCTCGCCGGCACGTCCACTCTCCGGGTCAGTCTTTGGGGGTCCAGCCGGGCGCTCACTCGTTGAGACCGCTTCCGATAGCCCGGGTGACCCGCGTAATCTGATCATCAAAGCTTACGTGCCCCACGTTGCCATATACGCCTCGCCAGACACTGAGGAGCTGGCAAATGATAAAGGGTTTAAAAACGGCGTGTGGGAACTTTTGCGTCCGTTCGGGGAGCAGATACAGGGCAAAGTCACCATCAGAGATAACAACGGTGTTAGCAGATCGTGGGAGGACTTCTCTGTTCGGTTTGTCAAATTCGGGGACAATATTGAGCCACCAGACGCTGGCGGCGCGAAAGGTCCGCAGCATGCTGCTACCAACGGGCAATTCGGGCCTCCCTCAGGATCCAGGAGCAAGTACGAGGATGTTGAGACTGTAGTCGACCGTCACCTGTCTTACGCTGAAGACTCATTCTTCAACACAGTGCACCACGGTGTAACAAGACAAGGTCTGGACATTGAGGCGACCTCACCCTACTACTCATTATACCTACGGCGGCTGCTGTCCGGCATACCTGTAGCACCCCACGAAACTTTTGCGCATCCCGTCGCGTGTGTCATTGCTATCAGCTCCCGCAATCCTTTACCTATCGAAGACCTGCGCAAGTTATACAATGACACGAGCTCCGGCGAGAACAAGCTCCCAGTCTGGGTTGACGGGGACTACCTTCGATACTACATTCTGGTACACGATGAGGAGCGCGACGATATAACTCGATCACTTGCTCTTTTCGATCAGATGAAGCGCCATCTTGGTCTGCATTGTCATTTGCTCCGGTTACGAAGCACACAAAGCGCCGAAACCGACGATGACAGCATACCACTGCCCAGAAGCGACTGGATGTCGGCAGCCGAAGAAATGGCGGATATTCGGCACAGTGAAGATCAAGAGGACTTCGAAGACCCAACGCGGTACATCTTCGAGTCGGACGCGACGGCGATTCGGACGTTTGTGAGGGAGATGGTCACACAGTCCATCATCCCCACCATGGAGCGTCATGTCTCGCTCTGGAATGATCAAGTGGCATCTCGTAGAAGAGGTATTACGGGAAGGTTCATGAATCTGTCGAGGAAATGGGGCGGTTTCGGCAGCAGTTCACGAAACTCGGTGGTGGGAGGCAGTAGCTCGTCTAGCGCCTACGACACACTCGGGTTTTACCGCCCAGACGCACCGGAGGCGATTATGCGAAAGCTTGCCGATTTCGCCTTCATGTTGAGAGATTGGAAACTGGCACACTCGACTTATGACCTCCTGAGATCCGACTTCAGCGATGCCAAAGCATGGAAGTATCATGCAGCAGCTAACGAGATGGCTGCCGCTAGTCTCCTTATCATGCCCCAAAGTTTGTCGTCCAAATCTCGAGTCGAGACGATCGACCAAATGTTGGAGGCGGCATTTTACTCTTATAACACACGCTGCAGCTCCCCCTTTGGCGCACTGCGGTCTCTGACTTTGGGTATTGAGCTTCTGCGGCTCAGGGGCGGAAGTAGTGTCGACGATGCCGTGAGGTGGGGCATTCGTCTTCTTGATTCAAAGATACTCGGCCCTGTCGGTGATGCTCTCATGAAGGAACGCCTAGCAGTCTGCTACGCCTCAAAACCAGGCGTCGGTTCCGGGGCGTGGGGTCATCGGAAGCGCAAGTCAGCCATGTGGTGCATCCTAGCTGGCGAGGCTTGGCACACCCAGAAAAAGTACATCCAGTCCCAAAGATGCCTCAATGAGGCCGGGCGGATATACTCGGAGCTACCGCACGACCACGGCATCTCCAAGTTCAACCTCGCCAACGAGTTCGTGGGTGGCCTGCAGCACGACCTCGACGAGAGGCTCGACATAGATGACCGGGGCGACGAATCGCCTTCACAGGATGTGGATGATCTTATTGTGGACGAGGAGAGCGAGGCGTTGGATCTTAGGTCACGGAGAGCGAGCATGATGGGGCGTGGGCCGGTGCCGGCGGCGAGCTTCGAGACTGCGCCGCTGCATGAGGTGAAGTCGCCTGTCCTGGAGAAGGCCGACGGATCGACACAAGATGAGTTTGGTTAAGACGAGTAATGACAGCGGGGACGGCTACGACGTTGGGTTGACAAAGTGGCAGATGTGTTCACGAAGCGGATTAATAGCATTTTATACTTGCCTCTTCACCTATGCCGCAGAGCCGTGGTTGTTTGCCCTGTGCGGCTTTCGCTCCCAGGGCCTAGATGCGGCCGAGAAATAGATCATGGAATGTGTTGACGTGAAACAAGGATTCCCTTGAATGCCATGATTCTTTGCATTTTCCCTCCACAATGACGGTATTTGCAACAGGTATGTAACCAAGATTCGATTTGATGCGGAAATGTATTCGGCTGTCCACCTGGGTACCTGGGCAGCTAGAGGTAGGCATGTTTCAGGTACGTACCTGTCACAGGCTTCCAAGGACCCTTGGATCCTGTAGTGATCTCATAGGCAACCGATAGGGGGAGCACACAGGCCGATAAGGCACACTCCCCACCGTCCCGCTGAACAAGCTGCACGCTTCCTGTGGCATCGTTGGAAAGTCACTAGGTCTCATCCTCAAACTGCGACTTCTCGGGATTGACCCAAAACGACACTTCTTTACCGGCTGCGTCTTCCCATCACCAGGGGCTCGTTTTCTTTGAAAGTCTTAATCAGTAGAGCCGATGTCGAGCAAGGGACCCTGAGACTTGCACTACCAAAGCCGCATCAAAACCTCGACGTCACTTGGCTAGGATGGGAGAGCTGGCCGGT
This sequence comes from Colletotrichum caudatum, assembly GCA_030867225.1. Taxonomy (NCBI): domain Eukaryota; kingdom Fungi; phylum Ascomycota; class Sordariomycetes; order Glomerellales; family Glomerellaceae; genus Colletotrichum; species Colletotrichum caudatum. The sequence goes on from MU846090.1 coordinate 59,146, forward strand.
TTCCTCGTCGAACAAGACGAAAACTTTCGCAAGTATGCAAGCTTTTTCCGTTTATTCGCAAGCCCTTTTTTTTTTAGAACCCACAAGTCGCTGACATGCCATTACTCATTCAGAGCCCGTCTACCCGCCCTCTACTCTGACTTCCGTGCCCAACGAACCCTCAATCCGGATGGCTTCCAAGCAAATGTTAGTGCCTGGCGTCAGGCTCTCGCCCGCACCGCCTGGGAAGGTAGAATATCATCCCAGGTCTCGGCCCCTAACATTCTCGTCTTAAATGTTGACGAGCATCTCGTGCGGTCACTCGAAAGCAAACAATTCGGCCGCCCTCTGGCGCTGGGTACGGTTGTGAGGGAGGCTGTGGACGAAAAGGACCTATACCCGCTCAAGGACTTTCTCAATGCCAAGGAGAGTATTTACGCCGGGAAGACATGGGGACAGGTACCGTGGACTGTAGTTACATGGGCGGCAGGGCAGCTCGGGTTCGGCGGGAAGTCGACTTCAGGCGAGGATAAGCTGCCGCAAGGGAGATTTGTGGTCATCAAGAACGTCGAAACGACGGCGAAGAGCCTGGCCGAGAAGGTGACCTCGTCTGATACGAGATTCGACAGGACATATACGAAGTCGCACTTCCACAAGACTTTCGCGAACACACTGGTGCAGGATCGCAGGCTGTCCGAGACGGATGTTGACATCCTCCTTGTGTTCCTCTCGCGGGACAAGGGCATTGTGGTCTACGACGGACAGGTCATCAAGATCAAAGGCGCCACGGATGAGGACGAGTCCGCCATCACAGAAGAAGACGCGGCGGTCTCGTCGCTCAAGGAGCTCATCGCTGACATGAAGGAACAGACGGAACTCCTTACACGGCGTGTTGACGAGCTCACAGCCACGGCCAAAGAGGCGGTCTCAAAGAAGAATAAGGTTGCAGCGCTGGCAGCACTAAAGTCGAAGAAGATGGCCGAGGCGTCGCTGGAGAAGCGCTTCGCCACGCTGAACCAGCTCGAGGACGTGGCGGCGCGGATCCAGGAGGCCAGGGACAACGTGCAGCTCGTCAATGTCATGGAGGCGAGCGCGGGCGCGCTCAAGGGTCTCAACGAGAAGGTCGGCGGCGTGGACCGCGTAGGCGATGTTGTCGACAGGTTGCGCGAGCAGATGGGCGAGGTGGACGAGGTCGGCAAGATCCTTTCCGAGGCCGGCGCGGCGCCAGTGGAAGAGTTTGAGGTTGACGACGAGCTGGAGGCTATGGAGCGTGAAGAAAGGGAGAAGGAGGATGCGGTGAAGCGGGCGAAGATGGAGGCGGAGGAGGTGAGAGAGGCCGAAGAAACGCAGCGCCGGCTCGAGGAGGAGATGGCGGAGCTGCGGCCGCCTGTCACAGAACCCGCAGAAAAGGAGGACACGAGGAAGAAGACGCAGACGCCGACAGGGGAAACAGTGGACAGTTTGGAGAAGCTGGGTCTTGACGAGCGGGAGAAGCCATTGCCCGCGCAGTAGAAGATCCCGGCTGTAACAACAATATGGGGTTTGAGGATTTTCAGATTGCGGCGTTTTGGTTTGTATTTACGCAAGCTTTGTATAGCTTACTCCGTATATCTGGAGGGTATAATAACGAAACACCACGTCATGAACACCGGAACGTAAAATCACCGCGCCTCCTAACTGCTTGGTATTTGCGGTTCTGAGAGGCCACCTTGCAAGTAACATGCCGCCGCCAGCGGCTGAGACTTTACAGGAGGTTCACCGTGTTCCACGCCAAACCCTTGTTTTCTTTCCATCTCATCTCTTAGGTCGTCTCCATCAGCCTTCGGGGCTTGTGCGGTGTCCGCCGGGCGTTCAGTCAAGTCAACCATCGCGACCTCTGTCATGGAAGGACTCGTCACGGTATGAGCTGTTAGAGTAGGCGATCCGTCCCCAGAACTGGTGATGACCGCTTCGTCTGCTGCTGGTTTGGCCTGTGCTCTCGACTTGCGCGCATTGGCAATGAGGTCCTTGAACGAAGAGTCGTGCTTTGCCGCCCATGCCGTACCATCAAACTCCTTGTCCTTGACCGCTACCCCTGGGCGCGCAAACATTGGCGCCTTGGACCCTTGTGTGCGTTCCCATACGTCGAGATCATGCAGCAGTTCGGCGCGACGCTTAGGAAGCGCAGAGTCACAGTTGGCATTCCACAGCGTGACCCATTCCTTGTGCCGTTTCTCCAGCTGAAGACGTGTTCCGGTCGTTGAGAGGCCCAGGTCGGACATCTTTTTACGAAGAGCGGCATCCTTGAGCATCGAGTAGGCGATAGCCGGGAGACGATTGGGCGCCGGGGTCGATCGGTGGCCGCCGCGAGCGGGCGTGTTCGGGGTGGGTGTACGGCTGGAGCTGCTGCGAGCTGTGGTCTGGGGTTTCGCGCCGGTGCAGGTGTCAAGGTGACGAAAAACTTGCGCTTCCTTCATGCGGGTGTTACATATAGGGCATGGGACAAGGCCATCGTCGAGAGCTAGAAAATCTGTTAGAACCATGGGGAAGATGGTCGATGGCACAGACTGAATTACCAAACGTTTCGTCCTCCACCTCGTCGTCCTCGTCGTCCTCGTCCACATCTAGCGGCTGCTCGATTTCGGCTTCTTCGGGTATCGTTGCAGCCGTTGTCTGCCCTGATCTTGTTCTGCTGAGCCTTGCTGAGCTCCTCAGTCGCTTGGTTTCGGGCTGATGTTCGCTTGATGCAGATTCCTCCTCGGCCATTTTCCTCTTGGGAAGATCTCGAATCGTTGCTTGCTGGCCAGCTTTCTTCGCAAACTGCAGTATATCCTTCCTTGCCTTGACAAACGACTCAACAACCTCCTCCATGGACCAATTACTCCTCAACTTCAACTCCTGGTCTGAAGCCCGGCAGAGGGGACACTTTCCGTCATTAGAGAGGGCGCGACGAATGCATAGTGAGCAGAATGTATGGCAGCAGGATGTGAGCATGGGCGTCTTGAAGAAGTCCTTGCAGACCTGACATCGCAAGGAGGCCTCAACTGTGGAGAGGGCCGGGAGGGGTGTCGAGAGCCAGTCTGTCGAGTCGGGGACGTCTTCGAAATCGGTCATTGTGGGTAATGGAGGCAGTGTGTTTGTGAGAAACCAATTCTGAGATTGCGTTCGAGAAGTTTCTACATGCCTTGCCCAGGGATATGGGGAAAGAAACGAGCACAATGACACCTGGAATAATATGTAAAGGCTTTAAGGCATCTTGGGGAGGAAGATGTGAAAGTCGCGTCGAGTGGCGGCGCGCTTGGAGTCAGGGATCTAGAGGTCCGGGGGCGTAGTTTAAGTGGGTAAAGCCAGCGTGCTGACCAATCATGCAGTGCTAAAAGACCAGGGAGAGGGCGTGAGCATAGAATCAATTAAGCGCAAGTGTGAACCGCGTCTTTATCATCCCGGACGCGTCTCACCACCCCAACCGTCCCTTCTTCACGGGGAAGCACTTTTCAAACTCGCTGAGGCTCACCTGCGGTTTTGGTCCCCTTTGCAGCACCAATCCCACTGCACAAGATCTATACGTTCCACACTCTGGTCACCTCATCATGGATGAATTCAAGAAATATCTGGCGGATCAGATCCTCAGCGAGGAGAAGATCGTAAGCTATGAACACCCCCTGTTGACAATAGATGGTTGGTTCAGATATTGATACTTACTTGGCCAGGTTACATATCGCAGCCTCAGCAGAGCTTTGAAAGTGCACGTCAATACGGCGAAGGGGTCTGTTTCACCAATTCCTTCCGCTGCGCTGTTCAAATACTTATCTTTTTATTCTATTTTTAGGATGCTCTATGAGTTCCATCGGTCACAGAATGGCATGCGTCCTGGCACAATCCACGCCACCTATTTGGTCTATGGTATCCAGAAGACGGCAAAGATTCAAGAAGATGAAGATGTCGAGATGACCAGCTCTCCTCCTGATGCTGAGCCTTTGTTTGATGAGGTCCTCACCCGCTACCTGACCCTGGTCCCGGGTGATCGTCTGAAGGGTACGTCCAAAGTTTGCTTATACAGCCACGTTTCTCAGCCCACTGACCCCCTTTTCAGAAGTATTGGCCACATACGAAGAGTTGTCGTCGTTCCACATCTACAGTCTGGCTAGGCATCCCACCACTGTATGTTGATCAGACTCTCTCGGGGCCATTGCTGACTTGTTGCTTAGGAGTTGCAAATGCTGGCGGATGTCACGCAGCAGATCAGGGAACAGTCGACTGGCGATAGCACATCCATGGTCGAGACGTACGGTATCATCACTAATCCTAATGTTCGGAAGCGCGATCGCCAAGGACGGCCAGTATCAGCAGCCGCGTCTGCGGCGCCAGCAACCAAGTCTACTAAGAAGGATCACGCACCGTCTATAGCCAAGCTCGCATCCCCCGAAAGAAAGACAGAGCCGGTCAAGCAAGAGATGAAGGCATCTGCCAAGGAGGCCCAACCGTCCACCGCGGCAACCAAGAAGCAGGCACAGCCGCCAGCGTTGAAGAAAAGCGGCTCTTCAGGCATCATGTCGTCGTTCGCCAAAGCGACGGCAAAGGCCTCAACCAAGCCAAAGAAAGCGCCGACACCAGATATCCCGGCTGCTCTATCCGATGATGGCGAAGACGATGATGAAGACATCCCAGCGGCCAAGTCTTCGGCTAACCCAGGACGTAAGTCAAGAAAGGATCGCGAGGCCGAGCTGAAGCAGATGATGGAGGAGAGCGAGGAAGAAGATGAGCCCGAGGAGAAGGAGGAGGAGCCTGCGGACAAGCCGATGGAGGAGGCACCCGAGCCAGAAGCTCAGCCCGAACCCGAGCCTGCGGAAGTTGTCACTAGCACTGGCGACGGCCGCAGACGTGGCAAGCGGAGAATTATAAAGAAGAAGCAAATTATGGATGATCAGGGCTATCTGGGTAAGTTCAAGTCCACTTGTTCGTCGTTAGCGGTGCTAACCCTGTACTACTAAGTGACCATTCAAGAGCCCGACTGGGAAGAGTTCTCCGAAGACGAAGGTCCTCCGCCACCATCCAAGGCGAAGTCTTCATCCGTGCCTAGTTCGGGAAGCCAACCTTCAAAGGGCAAGAAGGCGGCACCCAAGGGGCAGGGTAATATCATGTCTTTCTTCGCGAAGAAGTGATATCCTGTAGATGCATCCCGTTGTAAAAGAGACCTATCTAATCGAATTAGCGCAAAAATAGGCGTACTCTCAACCAGCGTCACCGTGTGTTGCTAGCGGCGAACGGCGAGAGCTGGCATCAATGGATGTTTTAATTCTATAAGACATGAAATGTCACAGAGAAGCTTTCTTGCTTGCGCTCGGGCATCTTGCAAAGTTAAAATAGGGCTCTGTCTCAGGATGAACACTTCTAGTTGTGGAAGAAAGGTGCGGTAAATTGAATATTAGAGGTAAGTTCGTGGGGCAAGGGCAGCCGTACCAGCTACCTACCAATGTTGATCAACATGGAAAATGTCCATCCTCCATGAAAATGCTGTACATTATTTTCGAAGTTCAATCTTTGTGATTCGGGATTGGCAATGATGGTAATCTATACTAAGTATCTTGGCTCATACAGCCAACAACGCCGGCCCGCGTACCGGTGGGTGTAGGAGATGGCGTTGCGGACGTCGGGTGCCCCGCGTAACCCCGCAGTGGACCCGGACTACTGTATCAGTCAAGTAAGATGCAACGCTAAAACTCCCAGCGCCGGTGAGAGCTCCTGCAAGGGACCACGGTGACGCTACTGACACCTGGCTGCCCTCGGAGAGCTTTCGGTCCATTTTCCATCTGCTATGTTCGTTTTAACGTCCGCACATTGCTCTGCTTCGCAAATATATGTCCCATTGGCTTTCCGCCTGCGCTCTTTGCAAGTGTTATCCGAGGCACTCATGAGAACACAGGCTTGACGTTCCTTTTCTTCTGCCTTTCAGGCCTTATGATCATGTCTTTACGAACCGTTCTCGATTTGCTGCTTCCCCTTGGCCTCTTCGCCGGCCACGCCTACGCGGCGCAAGAGCCCCTGACGGGTGACGATCGTGCAGCATGCCCCAACTACGCGCAATACTCTACCTATCCCCAGTAAGTCGCAGAGTCAACCCTGATCCCCCTGCTGTGAGATGCGACGTATCTAGTACTGACAAGCCTGCTGCCAGTAAACCGCTGAGCGAAGGTCCCCTCGAACTACCCTACCAACGACCCGACCCCCGATGCCGTACATTCTCCTCTGATGCCATTGAGAAGGTCATTGAGGATGTTACATCTCGAATGAAGGACCCCGACCTGGCCCGCCTCTTCGAAAACGCATTCCCCTCCACGACCGATACCACCGTCAAGTTTCACACCGACGGAACCGACACACGCTTTGTTGACTTGAACGGCCGCAGTCTGCGCGACGAGGGCAAATGGGAGGGACCACAGTCTTTCATAATTACCGGCGATATCATTGCCGAATGGCTGCGTGACAGTACAAACCAGCTCTCTCCCTACCAACCATTGGCCAAGAAGGATCCGGCTGTCTTCAAGCTGATCCTCGGGGCCATCAATACCCAGGCCGAATACGTTATCGAGTCGCCGTACTGCAACGCGTTCCAACCCCCGCCAATTGCAAACCTCCAGCCGAGTCAGAATGGACAGGACGATACCGTGCACCCCATATACGAGCCCTCATTCGTTTTCGAATGCAAGTACGAGCTGGATTCGTTGGCGCATTTCTTGGCACTGGGCAACGACTTTTATGAGCACACGGATTCAAAGGACTTCCTGACCGGGAGATGGTTCTTGGCCTTGGATACTTTGCTCAACGTTCTGGAAGAGCAGTCCCGCTCAACCTTCGATCCAGAAACTGGCCGGTACCGGAGGAATGAGTACACTTTCCAGCGCAGAACGGACGCGGGCACTGAAACGCTGAACCTAAGGGGTGTCGGAAATCCCTTGAACAACGGCACCGGTCTCATCAGATCAGCTTTCCGGCCTAGTGACGATGCTACCATTCTCGGCTTCTTCATCCCGGCGAATGCCATGATGGCTGTGGAGCTGAAGCGTACGGGGGCCGTGCTGAAGGCGGCTGGCAAGGACGTTCTTGCACAGACGGTTCTAAAATGGAGCCAGACCATCACGGATGGCGTTTGGAGTAACGGGGTCGTCAAGCATGCCAAGTACGGAAACGTTTTTGCTTACGAGGTCGACGGATACGGCTCTTCAATTCTCATGGATGACGCAAACTATCCTTCACTGCTTGCTCTGCCCTTGATGGGATTCTTGCCGCCGGATGATCAGACATACCAGAACACAAGGAAGATGCTCCTGGAGAAGACTGGCAATCCGTACTTTCTTGAAGGCGTGGCCTTCCACGGAATCGGAGGTAGGTGTTATTTACTGCGAGACACAAGACCGGCCTATTGACATTGTATAGGCCCTCACATTGGATTGTCTAATGCCTGGCCGATGAGTCTTTTGATACAGGCACAGACCACAGAGAACGACGAGGAGATCACTGAATGTCTTGACCTGGTTCTCCGCTCCGCCCGACTCGGCCTGGTCCACGAGAGTGTTGATGTTAACCGCATTTCCTCCTTTACTAGTAAGTGCCGCCACGTCCCTTGGTAACACTGTACTTGATTCAATACTGACAACAATCCACAGGGAGCTGGTTTGCTTGTAAGAACAAACATTGACCCGGGTTGCACGTTCATTGTACTAACATGGATCAGGGGCCAACGGCGTCTTTGCCGAAACGATTCTGGATCTCGCCAAACGGAAGCCTCATCTAATCTTTACTGACGAAAAGCCCTACACCATTTAAACATGGCATCGACCGCCCGACTAGACATGGGAGGTTCATTGGCTAATACAGAGCATCGTGAACATTGGTTTCACGGTAGACTTGTCAACATAGAAACATAGTGAGGTGTGGTGACTGGTTGTCCACATGCATTTCATATACCCAAAGATATTGGCTGAGAGATGTAAAAAAAAAAATTCGAGCCATGGAAAACCAACGATGAAGTCTTCAGGTTGTCTAGTCATTATATGAGCTACCTTATTCTGTCTTGATATGTCGATCTGCTGTTGTGCCTCCATCGCCTCCTCGGCCTTGATTGCTCCAAAGTCATGACGCGTGGACGGGGCCGGCCTCAGCATCCGTCCGAACATCTCTCAGCCGCTGATTGTCTTCCGCAAGCGCTGTTCAACTACTTTACGTTATCGACATCAAGTCCGCTCGTCGACTTCCACTGAATGCCATCTTTCATCGCCCTCAACACGGCACCAAGTCTCTTCACACCCTCAACGACATCCTCCTCCGGCTCCCATGAGAAACACAGCCGAATTTCCCTGTCAAACCTCGCAGAATCCTCGTCCCCGTGGACCTCAAACTGTCCACCGTGGCCAATGACCAGTTCCTCCGTCTCCTTGGCCCTGACCGCGGCCTCCCGGCTCGACATGCCTTCCGGCAAGCTGAACCACACGAAATACCCGCCATACACGTCGGCCCCCTTCAGCGCGGATTCTCGAACCACGACACCGTCGCCCAGCGGCTGCTGGATATACTCCGTAATGGCCTTCATCAAGGACCGGTGCCGCCTCGCCAGCGCAGGCCTTGTTTCCTCGTCGATATGCCTCTCCAGCTCCCCACTCATGAGGAGCTCCGCGACTAGCATCGCAGACAGTTGACTCGGCGCGCCGCCGCTGCACGTCGACCCTGTCTGCGAGAGGCCGTATGCAAAGGCCGGGCTCCCCTCAGCCCAGCCTGTCCGCACGCCGGGTCCGACGATCTTGCTGAAGGAGCCGTTGGAGACTGCGTTGCCAAAGGAGGCGTCCGGGACGCCCATGGCGCGGTCGATGTCCACGAGGCGTGGCAGGCGCATCTCCGGGGTGTAAGGGCCGGGGGCGGCGTCAGAGGAGGTCACTGGCCACTGAAGGAAGTCGTAGACGTCGTCGCTTATGATGAGAGCGTCGTGCTGGCGGGCGAGGGCGACGAGCTCGTAGCGGCGGGTGAGAGACATTGTTTTGCCAGTTGGGTTGGAGCAGGTTGGGACGAGATAAATAACGTGACGGTAGAGCTTCCTCTTCTTCGCTTGCTTGAAGCGCTATTTCTCTGTCAGCGGGCCTCGTTCACGTCGCCCTTCACTGTGTCACGACGAGGTCTTTATGAAGAGAATCGCAATAACCGTGTGGGACCCTTGAGGTGAATTGAACTTACCTCGTCGCTTCCTTTTCCTGCGGCCTCAAGCCCATTCCTCAGATACTCAATATCGATCCCGTCATCGTCCTCAGGCACCGACTTGAGGCGTCCGTCAAACCCGGCGTCGGCAAAGATGGGACACGCGAGGAAGTAGCATGGTGCGACCATCCACACGTTCTTCGTGTACAGCGGGTCGGTAAAGGACTGCAGGATGCACGCGAGATTCTGGCTTGCGCCTCCAGTGACACAGATGCGGCGGGCGTCGGGCGGGTGATGCTGGTGACAACCAATGAGGTCCGAATTCAAGGCGCCGGTGCCGCTGGCCGACGAAGATGCGGGGTCGGCCGCGGGGTAGAACGCCGAAAGCCAGTGGGCGAGGGAATCGCGGAGGGGCTGGTAGCCAGGGTCCGGACCGTACTGGAGCCCCGGGATATAGGTGGCGGGGTCGGCGAGTGTCTTGACGGCGGCGGCGGACAGGGCCGCTGCTGGGAGGAGAGAGGGGGAGGGCCAGCCTCGGAGGAGGTTGATGGGCTTCTTACGCAGAAGGCCGTTCATCTTAAAGGCCGATGATGTCGATAATGACGAGAAGCAGTGACGAGACCGGACAAATGTACAATGGTAAGGAGAGACCGTAGACAATAAGCCTCGATTTTGAATGTTCGCAACGTCAGGAGAAGTCGGCGTGAGGGGTCGGTGATAATAAGATAATTGAGTGAGGTGTCTCGGTACTTTTATCACGCTATGCTTCATAACCTCCGCTCCACGAAGTGGACACTGGCCAAATCAGGGGAGGATAATGCACCGACTCTTTAAAAAGGAGACCAATGCGTTATCCGAGGATTTGTTGTCAAGTCGAAGTTCAATGTGCCCACCTCCGCATTCGGAGACATGACGGTATATGTAGATAGCGTGCGCCCCACGCAGGATCACGTAGTTGATCTAACCGTTGAAATCACGGTCTTAAGAACAGACAGTTTTGATGAAAGTCTATTTTGTGAAGCGGTTAAAGACAGGGGTATCATATGCTCCAAAAATACATCATAGTCAACACGTTTCGCCATGTGTGACATAAACACCTCTACCATCCCCATGTCCTCGTTGAGGCCGTGAACACAGGCGGCTTCCACTGAATTTTGCTAGCATCAATGAGCCTCTTCTGTTTCATTTTTTGCTTCTCTCTTTGTTGTATAAGCTTCTCCGGGATCACAATCTTGTGCTCGCCCTTGTGGTACACCTGCATCTTGAGCGCTTGTAACGTGTGTTCCACGTCCTGGGGGATGATGGCGAGTGCTGACGAAATAGACTCGATTGTCGTCTTCTCATCACGCTCATTGTACCCTATCAAGAGGTCCATAATGTTCTCACCCCAGTATTGGCGGTAACTCAGCAGGCCCAAATCGGAGAGAGGCTTCTCGGGCGATCCCAGCTTGCCTTCAATCCTGGATAGCTCATAAGAGAACTGAATCAGCAAGCGACCATAGCCTTTGCGCTGATATTGAGGCAGCGTCAGAATGCAAGCAACGTTGTAACCGTCAGCACTCTCCTTTTCCTTGGAGAAATACCCTATTATATGACAGCCCTTATCGTCTCGAGTTGTCATGACGTAGAACAGAAAGGGGTCGACATCGTAGTAAAGCGTCTTGTGGTCAAGGAACATCTTCGACAGTAAACACAGGTTGCGGCAGTACGTCCGCTGCCTCCTACCGTCGATCTCGAAAAACGACACCGAGTCGTCTCGGTAGATCTCGTTGCCGGGAGGGTGCTGCAACGTGCACTTGCGCCTGTGTCTTGTGAAAGACTTCTCATCGCCGTAATATCCGAGACAGAACTCGCAAATGAAGATAACATCCTCCTGACTGAATATCTCGGGATAGGGCGAAAAATACCAAGGAAATAGATCGTGCTTTCCAAACTGCACCTTGGAAATATTTCGTATTCTCGAGATCTCAGCCGGGTTCTGGGTCATGGAGCCGTGCGTCCTGAGCTTCTCGATCTCGTCTTCGCGGCTGAAGCCACTTAGTAGGTCCTTCTTTTGGACTTCCTCTTCCAGGTCAATTTCCATCTCGTCGCCTCCCGCCGCGGGTGTAGCAGTCGCATCGCCGGTCGCTGGTGTTTGAGCTTGGCTTTCCTCGGCTGTAGGCGTCATCTTCTGACTCTGCGACTCGACGAAATCGGTCCATGGGTGTGGGGTGGTGGCCTCGGATGGCGCCGACTGCTCTCTCTTCGCCGACTTCTTCTGGGTTTTTTTGGACACCTGTTTCTTCGACGTGGCGACGCCCTTCTTCGTTTTGGGGTCCTTGGGTTTCTCCTTCTCGGGCAATGGCCATTCGACATCGTGATCGAAATCGATGCGGGCCGTCGGTACCCATTCGTCGAGACGCTTGTTGAAGTTATCGAAATTGCAGTAGAATTGCCGTCCGCTTTTTGTTTCTTTGATACTGAGAATTTCGGCTCTGCGTGGTATACCCTCTTTCGTGACCATGGCAATGCATCCTACTCTACAGCGGAAAGGTTAGTAGATGGCTTCAAGCGGACCGCCTTACTGGAGAGATGGCGGGGTCGTGGCATGCCTCACCTAATGGTTTCCGGAGTGGCCTTGCCCTTTTGTCGAGGTTCGCTGGAGCCTACAGTGGGCTCGCCGCTGGCGCCGTGTGCCGCCATGATGAAATGTTCGGTTCGTGGTTGTTGGTTGATGGAAGTTTCTGCTCTCTGCTCGCTGGCCTTCTGCGTTCCTATGGCGAAATATGGGAAAGTAGAAAGCGGGAAGAGGAAGGTGGTGTGGCAGAAAACGCGAGCTGGTGTAGGCGGTGAAGAAACTGCCGCGAACCCCTGTGCATTAATATAGATAGGTGCAGCGAGGAGTGTCTCCACTTTCCATGCCTCGATAATTGCATTTTTTGAAAATTCTCTTACTGAGAATCATTCATCGCCAGTACGCTCATGCTGTTTCTATTTCAGCAAATTTCAGAAGATTAAAGGAAGTATTTCACATTCCTTATTCTGCAGGACTTGAGTGCCTAGTTTTTGCTTCACTCCAGACGACCGAGAATATGGCCCCTGAGCTATCGTCAAATTGGAAGAAGCTTCAAGCTCAAATCAAAACGGCGAGTCCGTCTTCTTCCACAACAGTTGGGCCAGTGAAACGGAAGGCAGATTCCTCTAATCAGCAGCCAACGAAGAAGCCGAAACTTACATCCGGCAAAGCGTTACCAGCAAAATCCGTCCAGAGGAACGAAAAGGGAAAGAAGGAACGCATGGGTATCACGCAAAGCTCAAAGATTGAAGTTGAAGCAAAGGTCGGCCCCTCGCCGTCCCTTGCCCTTTGGGCGGAGGAGAATGATATCTCTTCCGAAGCGCTGGCCGAAGCCTATGGTCTTGGTCTGAAGAACAACTCCATGCTCGTTTCGGAAAAAGACAAGATCAACGCGGGTCTAACCGAAGCGCTTGACGTCGGTAAATACGTCGCTATCGACTGCGAGATGGTCGGTGTCGGCCAAGGAGGGTATGAATCTGTGCTGGCTCGCGTGAGCATCGTCGACTTCCACGGACAACAGGTATACGACTCATACGTACGGCCTCAGGAGCGTGTCACCGACTGGCGCAGTGCCGTCAGCGGAATCCTACCTAAGCACATGAGGTTTGCTCGAGATTTTGACGAGGTTCAGGCAGACGTTGCCAAACTGTTGAAGGACAGGATCTTAGTCGGCCACGACATCAAGCATGATTTGGATGTACTCAAACTGAGTCACCCAAGTAAAGATGTCCGCGACACATCCAATTACCCTGCGTTCAGGAAGTACGGCAACGGCAGGAAACCGGCACTAAGGAGGCTGGCGGAAGAGGTCCTCGGCGTCACGATCCAGAGCGGCGCGCACTCGAGCATTGAAGACGCCAGGGTGACGATGCTCTTATTCAGAAAGCACAAATCCGGGTTTGACGTTGATCATGCGAATCGTTTCCCTGGCTCCGCAGGCACATCAGCAAAATCAAGACCAAAGTCTAAAAAGGCTAAGAAGAAGAAATGAGCTCGAATTCTACAACGCAAAAATTACAATTAAGACCCGAGCCTTTGAACCACCTCTTCTAATGCCCCTGAAGCCCCTGAAGCCCCGGGTGCCGATTGCAATCCAAGCCACCCCCCAACTGCATCTCATCCCAGCTGCCGCCATGAGCCAATACCCTTCATAGCGGAATGCCCTCCATCAACTCCAGGGCGCCTTCTCGGCCCACTGTTATTATAACGTCGCCCAATGTCTTTGTTAGGAATCCGGCTTCGCAGTATGTGAAGTAATACTGCACAACATTAGCATAGAGCGCAAGAGGCAGAGATGGTATGTGTCTTACCTCCCACTTTCTCCTAAATACATCTATTTCCTCTTCACTCATGTCGTCGTGTTCATGTTTCAAAGCTGGTCGAATATTGGAGTCGAAGTTTCGCAGAAACTCCTCCTTCCACAATCGCAAGGTCTTGGAGTAGTGGCCTCCAATGTTTTCGACGTTTTCGACAATGAGAGTTCCTCTCGACTCTTTGCTGATGTGATTCAACAGCTGTGTGATGGATGGGAGGTATCCTCCGGGGAAGATATAATGGTTGATGAAACTGTCATCTGTCAGCGGCACAGTCTTTCGCTGCAATCTCCTTTACCTACTCCTCTCCTTTTGAGTACGCCTCGTGACGGCCTTCGGGCATAGTGATGCATTGGAAGACAGCAATACCCCCATTCTTCTTCAGCAATCTGTCGATACACGCAAAATATGTTCCAAGGAACTCTTGGCCGACAGCTTCCAGCATTTCGATTGACACAATCTTATCAAAAGGTCTTTCCGGGGTTTCCAAAGCTCGATAGTCTGTCAATCGGACGGCGATGCGATCGGAAAAGCCCGCCGCTTTTATGCGCTCTTCTGCAAGCGCCTTTTGTTCCTTGGAGAGCGTCAGGCTCGTCACTCGGCAGCCTGTCTTCCTCACCGCCTCAATAGCAAAGGAGCCCCAGCCGGTACCGATCTCCAACACATGGTCAGACGGTTTTATGCGGGCGCCATCAATAAACCGATGTAGCTTCGTCATTTGCGCCTGCTCCAATGTTTCTTCGGGCTTGCTCGGATCGGGGTTCTTGTTCCATATGGGGCAAGAATAGGTCATGTCCGGCGACAAGAATGCGGCGAACATGTCGTTACTGATGTCGTAGTGCGCCGAGATGTTGAGGAGCGCGTTGGAGAGGGTGTTGGTGGTTCGCGCCAGACTCGAGATGGCGGTGGACAAGCTCGAGAACCAGGTTGTCCCATTGCCCATTTCTTCGCGATTAACAATGAAGAGCTATATCAGGAGCAAGTCAGTGGCAAGAGCGGCAAGCCGATTAAGTGGCCGGAGCCAGCTACAGGTATACTGACTTGGAAGAAGGCGGTCAAGTCTTCGCACTCAATCTCTCCGAGCATGTACGACTCGGCGAAACCCATGTCGGCGAACAAGAACAGACGCATCCAGAAGGCCTCACTCTTCACAACCACCTCGACCCGAGGGATGGCATCCGCGCGGCGAGGAACATGGTCACCGTTTGTGAGGTTTCCATTGTATTTTGCGCCTAGCTTCTGACCAAAAACCTGCCTAAGACCGGCAGGCTCGTCAACGAGAAGTAGCGTACCTCGCTCGATCTTGGAGAAGACGGAGAGGATCGCGGGCTTGGCCACAGACAAAGCTGGTCCCCAGGTCAAACTGCCGACGGCACCTCTCACCAGCTCTGTACCGCGGGACAAGGGCTGGGCGACAGCCGCCGGAACTAACGAGGGCAGCTTAGGCATGAGGAGCAGAGCTGTGAGGATACAAACGACTGTGTAGAATACGTATAATAGATGGAAACCTCAACGGCCTGGGCGGGACGGGGATTAAAGGCCAATTGAGTTGGTCAGCCACCGGGAAACCTAAAAATAAGCTCTCCAGGCAGTGAGGCGCACACTGGGATGCTTGTCGGAGCTTTCTGGGAGATGGAGGGGAGGGAGGGGAGGGCCAGAGGAGGGGTGGAATGCAATAGTCAACAAGAGCAGAACATGTTCGGATCTGAGACTCCACGGCAGGGCGGGACGACGGTTTTAATGCGCCCGCGCATGTCTGTCCGTTGTTAGAGGCCATGCTACCTAGGTTAGGCGCACAAACGCATCATCTTGCCCGCCGGCCTGATGTCTGCACAGGAGAACCTGGCACACTAGCTTGCCCTCTCCAAGGATGCCAAACGGAGAAAAACATCGTCTCGCCCATCGGCAACGTCGCAAGCCCGAGGAGCAATACGTGGGGACAGGAGGAGAATGCCGAACTAGGATCAAGCATGGATGCGGAAGCGGGCTGGGGCAAGGGTAGCTCAAGCGGGAATCACTCGGGATGGGGCGGAAGAGAGAGGCCTTGGGCATAGCTTGTTTCACCGGGGGGAATCGACACGTTTGGGGGGAAGGGCGTCGACTGACGATCTCATCGGCACCTGAAATGTGTAGCATCGTGGGCACGCCTTACCTTACATAAGGTTTCTTCGAGGTGGTCGTCAAACTGACCGCCATGTGCGACTGTCTGAACACCCGATGACGTTGGCTCTTGTATCAATCTTGCAATTTCGAAGCAACACCAATCAGCAAGTGAAAGATACCACCAGGCAAGCCTACTTAGAATGAGAGAAGAAGAGATAAGAAAACCCCTTACCAAAGGACTGATTAGGACCGGGCTGCCTAGGGATGGTGTCGATCTCTGTCGGAGGGGCAGTGACCCGAGAGCATACCTAGGACGGGCCCCATGTGGGTGCTCTTGCACATCGAATTGAAATTTGGACGAGCAAGCTCATTCGTCCGTGGGGCATATGCGATGAAGGCCTGCCCGTAGCGCAATGTAGGAGTCATTGAGCCAGTGCGGCGCCGCCGGACCCTCCGGCCACGGCCAGCCTCGAACCGTTAGTGCTAGAAGGACCAAGAAAGGTCGATAGAGATGTACGCCATTGCAAGGTGCAGGTTTCGAGAAGACTGTCGGAATCTGGCCCGGCTCGCATCGGCCGAGCGAACGGACGGCTTAGCGCGCGAGGTTGAGGACTCAGGTTCTTGTCATCGGATGAAGGCTGAGATTACCTTTTGGGTGCGTGGGTTGGTCTCCTTGCCCCTAGGAAAAACAATCTGGCATTGCAAGCGGCATTTTATTCAACAGCGTTTCAAGGCCAGTTGCCAACATTTCCCCTTTGGACCACACACATATGCAATACGACAGCAAACGCGCTTGGCAGGTCCCTGAATCCCGAGGGAGAGGAGCGTTTCTAGACCAACGAGGCTCTCAACAAAGTCATCATTACATGGAATGCCTAGTTGCTTCCCCGGTTGGCTGGGCGCCGTGGGTACAGGCAGTAGTTCCCCTACTCAGCATGTACTAACCCCGTACTGCTCGTCTTGATAAAAGTCTGTTCGAGGTCTTGATGGGAGACGGACCGATCGACCATACAAACCCCGATGATCGGGGTTGACGGACATTGGTGAAAGAAATCCTGCCGTAAAGGCGTGGCCCGGCTTGCATCGTGCGGCAGGGCCTTTGTGCGAGTTCGCGGAGCTTTGCGTGTAATTTCTCAACCTCAACTGGGGTCTTTCAGGGTCTATGACATCAAGACTTTGGCTTTCCCCAAACCACTATGTACAGGGCCGTCGGTCGAAGGCAACCTGCTTGCTCCATAGGTAGTCCCTCGACCATGGTCGGAGCGTGAACCCTGGATCACGATGCGCTGAAGAATTTTATGGACAAGTCGACGGAGAAGACGGGAGAGAATGGCCGGTACCTATCTCGACCAAATCATGGTACGGCGGGAAAGTGGCATTCAAGCCTCGAGTGCCTGGCATTTTTAGTGGACACCTCTGCCACACCAAAGTTACAAAACACCCACCCCACCCAGCGGTGAGGCTGGTCCCGTTCCGCAGGAGAACGGGTGAACCCCGCCTGGTGCCTACCCGACTATCTTGGTAAGATAAGAATGACCTGAAGAGGGGCTGACTGGCTTGAGGATTGGACAAGTTCCAGATACCGATCCAAAGGTCTCAGTGACCGTGCCTGACAGCCGCTGATGCTGTCACGCATGTCTCTCGCCTACAAGCACAGCCAGCCACCAGCGCAGGTGTCAATGCCCGGCAGGTGTGGTGGGGAGGTCCTTTCTGCCTTTTCCCCTGCCGATGATTGCCCCGGTTTATGAAACAGTGGGAACGACAAGAACCAGAGGCTCGTGGACCTGAAAGAGGCGGCCCGTGCTCGCGGCAGCCAAGACATTTATCTTATCGATAACCACGGATCTGACTTGGCAGCGGTTTAATTGAATTCGCGTCCTTGGGGATGGCTGTGGCTTTTGGACGCGTTCGAGTAAACCACGGACCGAAAGCACCGCCCATCAGCAACCCTGACCCCGTCAGCACGCAAGACAGGCCACCATGTCGAAAGCAATCATCTCTATCCGATCCAATGAATCAGATGAGAGCTGCAAAGCAGTCGCCAACTTGCTGCCATGTCGAATCCACCACGATGGACCGATTGGTGATGCCAATGCCTTCTGGAATCCTGTTAAGTCAGACGGTGAGCAGCCGACCCACGATCGAGTCGCAGTTACAAGATATGTGTAGTTGGTGCTGACTCCAGTCAATAGATGGGAAACCCTTAGCATACTTTCGTGGTCGGAAACTCCACGGCACGACTGTGAAGCTGCCAGAGCAATACCGAGGCGTTGTCATGGAAAAGAGCGACAAGGTCGAGACCCAGCACTTCGAAGACGAGGGCGAGGGAGAAGGGGCCCAAGGCGATTTGGTTGAGCTGGGAACCATGGACGTCAAAGCTGAGTTTGACGAAATGGTCATCTGGGGTCACGAGTCGAGCGCCGAGGCAGCGTCGGATCCTTACGTGAGGAGTATCGAAGAGTGGCTTACTGTCGCCGAATCGGTGTGTTCTGCTGTGTGTACCTATCAAGAGTTTAAGTTGAATAACGTGGTTGTAGATACACTCCTACCCTTCGCCGGAGACGAAGAACATCGCATAAGAGGGCAAAGGCCTCAGGTTTGTGTCGAGGGAATGGTTCACTGGCGGTTTCCAGGGACACGGAATAGCAGGGACAATGCATGGTTAGGCGTTGTGGAAGTTATGCGAAGCAGGATAAGTACAAAAAGGCCAAGTCAGCTCTGACCTTCGAATGTTCCATCCTGATTTTCAGCACATGGCCAACTATGTGATCTGATCTGTTTGGCGACATGCCTATTCGTACAGTACCTACGTGGTAGGTATGCTGAACATGCCAAGTTTCCACCAACAGCATTGAGGATGATTCCCAAACCGGATTAGCGCCAGATGCAGTCAATTAAAGCCGTCGCGCCAGCAACGCGCGCTGACGCGCCTGCTGCTCCTCTCGCGTCAAAAAATCAATTAAGCCCCCTACTGTCTCCGCCTCCAAATGCGAAAAAGGATCCATCGCATCCCACCACCCAAAATACCACCTCCACCTGAAAACAACAATCGGCATATCAGCCTCGTCCCCGTCGCTTGCGCCTCTCTTACTCATTGTTGATCTCACACCCCAAACGACAATATCTTGCACTTACTGCAGACGACGTATTTTCAACAATGGCTCCCTCCAGCGACGCCGGCCTCATGATGTCGGATGCCCCGTCCCGTGCGGCGGGTACCCCTAGACGCACCTTCATGCCCAGCTCCTCTGCTGGCGGTAGGCCACGGGTGCCGCCATCCGAGAGCATGGGCGCTGTCAGTGACGATGAGGCCGAGGGCTTCGCTGACGACCAGGTTCCTCGTGGATCAAGGATACCCGATATCACAAACATTCCCCGCGTGGAGGACAGGATTGGTCTGATGGTCCAGGATCACTTTGAGTCCTTCATCGAGGGGTAAGTTGGCTGCCCCCTATTCCTCCTTGGTTGGCTACGTAGCGTGTCTGACCACATGGAAATGCAGATTCATAGACGACCCCACTTCTTCTGGCGCACCGACATCGAGCGCCGTCACGACGGACAAGTACTATATTGCCCAGATTCACGGCATGCGCACATACCAGCTGTCCACCTTCTATGTCGACTTCAAGCACCTGGTGACATGGCAAAACGGCGAGTTGGCAGATGGCGTCATGCGTGGCTACTACCGCTTCCTGCCTTTCCTCACTGCCGCCTTGCATAATATGATCGCCAAATATGAGCCGCAGTACTTCCGCGAACACAGGCAACCCACCTCTTCCAGCAACCCCACCAACTCAGCCGCGAGCCAGCTGGGTTCCGCCAGCCAAACAGAAATGGGCGATAAGACAGCCAACCAGCAAACCGATAAACTGTTCGCCATTGCCTTCTACAATCTGCCTCTAATCTCGCGCGTCCGCAGTCTCAGGGCGGCCAATATCGGCCAGCTCCTCTCCATCTCCGGCACCGTCACGCGGACGTCAGAAGTTCGTCCTGAGCTTTCTCTTGGTACCTTTGTGTGCGAGGCTTGCAGGACGGTCGTTCCCAACGTTGAGCAGACCTTCAGATACACGGAGCCTACTCAATGCCCCAACATGACCTGCTTGAACCGCCAGGCGTGGCAGTTGGATATCAGACATAGCACGTTCGTCGACTGGCAAAAGGTGCGCATCCAAGAGAACAGCTCTGAGATCCCTACGGGGAGCATGCCCAGAACGATGGACGTTATCATGCGCGGAGAGATCGTAGACCGAGCTAAGGCTGGAGAGAAGTGTATCTTCACCGGTGCGCTCATCGTCGTGCCAGATGTTAGCCAAATGGGTCTGCCCGGTCTGAGACCAAGTGCCGTCCGAGACGACAAGAATCCCAATGGCACCGATGCGGGCGGCTCCGGTGTGAGTGGTCTCAAGGCACTTGGTGTCCGCGATCTTACCTACCGTCTGGCCTTCCTTGCCTGCATGGTCACCCCCGATGTTTCCAACCCGGGCCAGGCATCGAGTGGGCAGGTGTCAGACATCATCAGCTCGTTGACTCAAAACAACACACATGATGCTTCAGAGTCGGTAGAGGATGTTCAAGCCGCAGTGCTTGCATCCATGAACTCGTCGGAAATCGAGGAGCTGCGTCGACTAGTCCATAGCGATCACATTTACTCGCGATTAGTAAATTCGATTGCACCGACGGTCTACGGCCATGAGGTTGTCAAGAAGGGACTCTTGCTTCAACTCATGTCTGGTGTGCACAAGACGACAGCCGAGGGCATGGAGCTGAGAGGTGACATCAACATCTGCATTGTAGGCGACCCCTCTACGTCCAAGTCCCAGTTCCTCAAGTACATCTGCTCTTTCGCTCCTCGCGCCGTCTACACCAGTGGCAAGGCTTCTTCCGCTGCTGGTCTCACAGCCGCTGTGGTTAAGGATGAGGAAACCGGCGACTTCACCATCGAAGCCGGTGCCCTGATGCTGGCAGACAACGGCATTTGCGCTATTGATGAGTTCGACAAGATGGATATCGCCGACCAGGTTGCCATCCACGAAGCTATGGAGCAGCAAACTATTTCTATCGCCAAGGCTGGTATCCAGGCCACCTTGAACGCCCGCACCTCCATCCTCGCTGCCGCCAACCCAGTTGGTGGTCGCTACAACCGCAAGACGACGCTCCGCGCCAACATCAACATGAGCGCCCCTATCATGTCTCGTTTCGATCTCTTCTTTGTCGTGCTCGATGAGTGCAACGAATCCGTTGATCGCCATCTTGCGGAGCACATTGTTGGACTTCACCAGCTGCGCGACGAAGCCATCGAGCCTGAGTTCAGCACCGAAACCCTCCAAAGATACATCCGCTTCGCCCGCACCTTCCGACCCGAGTTCACTCCCGCGGCCAAGGAGCTGCTTGTTAAGCACTACAAGGAGCTTCGCGCCGACGACGCACAGGGCGGAATCGGCAAGAACTCATACCGCATCACTGTCCGTCAACTGGAGAGTATGATCCGTCTGTCAGAGGCGATCGCCAAGGCCAACTGTGTGGAAGAGATTGAACCGCCCATGGTCACCGAGGCCTTCAACTTGCTCAGACAGAGTATCATCTCGGTCGAACACGATGATGTCGAAATCGAAGACGAGGAGCTCCCGGAGGAGGGCGCAGCTTTGCTTCGTGCAGCCGCTGAGGCGGCAGGCCACCCGGTCGAAGAGGGTGACATGGCTGTTGACGGAGCCGAAGAGACAGCAGCGGCCGCGGCCCGCCCTAGGCAGACCATCACATTCGATAAGTACTCGAGCATGGTCAACTTGTTCGTCGAGCACGTCGCTCAGGCAGAGGCTGAGAATGGAGAAGGTGTCGAAGGCGATGCGCTCATGGAATGGTATCTTGAACAGAAGGAAGGTGAATTGCAGGACGTTGCACACGCTGAAGAGGAGAGGGCGTTGGCGAAGAAGGTGCTCAAGAGGATGGTCAAGGTATGCGGACTTTTCTTTTGGATGTTGTTGCCAGGATGGAAGCTAACTTTGGACCGCAGGAGAATATTCTTATGGCTGTTCGTGGCCAGGGTCTTCTCGACGACAACGAGGCAGGCGAGGGAGCCTCTGCCGCCGCCGAAGCGGAGCAGCGTATCGTCTTCGTCCTGCATCCCAACTGTGCCGTTGAGGACTTTTAAATAACTTCGCGTCGCGCGTGTTGACGCTGTTAAGAGTGAAATCGAGGTGACTGGCCTGGTCTGAACGAGGATCATGAGTATAAAAAGTAAGCCAATGTCCGCGGCATTTTGGAGACTCCCCCCCCCCCCGTCAAGCCTCGAATGGGTGGGTGGAAAGAGATATTGGGCTTTTGTTACTGCAGCCCAGGAGTTGTGGCGTTGGTCGGACTAGCTGATCTTCTTACTCGAGACAAGGTGCATGTGAAAAAGAGAAAGTCTTTTTAGAAGACGACTGATGTCTGCCATTCCATATGTATACGGGCATGTTACCATTCACACGCTTTTGGGTTTTCTGCCCGGGTCAGCCCGCCGAGCTCAGCCGACGAGCATCTTAACCCACTGCTCGCTCCTGTAAGAGTCAAGTACCAGCCGTGGGCAGCTTTGGGTGTGGGATCAAGCTGGCAAGCTTGCCTCAGAAAGACGGCATAAAGCCCGTGGGAAAACATGGCCCTACAAATCGCAGTAGAAGCTGCGACAAAAAGTCAATTCCGATTGGGTCCTCTCAACGGACGGCGCGTCCTCTCTGCAACCTTGGGTTTCGGCTTGTTTTGAGCTGGCTGACAGTTGCCGTCTTCTGTGATCCTGCTCCCCTCCTCTCAACGTTTGAGCTGGCAACACGCAAAGATCCTACTGGTACAACATGCGTCTTTTCTCATGCAGAGAGAGCTTTGTAGAAGAGACGGCACGTACCAAGCCGAATATCACGAGACCAGCTTCGACCTAAACGTCATCATATTCATTTGAGCTAACCATATCGTAGAACTGTGAAACTGGATTTGATGTATGACGAACGAAAACCAAAACAAACATTGCAACGCCTGCCCTGAATGCTGAAGCTAAAGCGGATATTGAACATGAATTTTTTACAAACTTTACTCCCCCCCCCTCTTCCACTTTTGATATCATCGTCTCTCTCTCTCTGATGCTTTCTCGCGCCTCTCCATCTCGTGCTGATCCGTGGAGACAACGTGATTTACTCTGCATCGGACTCTTCCTCGGCAACCTATCACCTCGTCAGTCACTGTCTCACGGTGGTAAAAAGGATCTCATTCGGCATAGGCACTCACCCCCTCATGGAAGTCCCGTCCCTCCTTGGTAGCCTTGATGACGCCCGCACGGATGCAGAAGTCGCCAAATCTCTCGCCCTCCTCCCTCTCGATCGCGTACCGCTTGAGTAGTGGTTTCATGAGGGCCAGAATCTCGTCCTCCTTGATGCTCTGGCGAAACAACTTGTTCAGGCGCTGTCCGTGGTAGCCACCGCCGAGGTACATGTTGTACGCGCCGTACGCCTTTCCGACGAAGGCGACCTCGGCGAGCCATGGGCGGGCGCATCCGTTGGGGCAGCCCGTCATGCGCATGACGATCGAGTCCTGGCGCAGGCCGTTCTCCTCAAGGCAGCCCTCGAGCTTGGTGATAAGCTGGGGCAGGTAGCGCTCCGACTCGGCCATGGCGAGACCACAGGTGGGGAAGGCGACACAGGCCGAGGAGCTGAGACGCAGGCCGGAGAAGTTCACGTTGTCGAGCTTGTACTTCTTCATCAGCGCCTTGATAGAGTCCAGGTCCTCGTCGGCGACGTTGCTGAGGATCAGGTGCTGGTTGCCCGTGAGGCGGAACTCGCCCTTGTGTACCTTGGCAATCTCGCGCAGGCCCGTCTTCATCTGGAACTCGGGTGTGTCCTCGATACGGCCGTTCTCGATAAAGAAGGTGAAGTGGTTAAGGCCCGTCTCGTCCTTCTGCCAGCCAAACGTGTCAACGTTGGACTTGAACTCGAAAGGACGCTCCTTATCGAACTTCTGGCCCCAGAGCTCCTCGACCTTGGAGCGGAACACGTCGACGCCCATGTCGTCGATAGTGTACTTGAGACGCGCGTGCTTGCGGTTCTTGCGGTCTCCGTGGTCGCGCTGGACGAGCATAACCTTCTCGCAGGCGATGTGGACCTGATCCGTCTTGACGAAGCCTAGCATGCGACCGATCTGGGGGTACGTCTTCTTGTTGTTGTGCGTGGCACCCATGCCACCACCGGCGAGCAGATTGAAGCCTTCCAAGTGGCCGTCCTTGCCCTTGATGGCGATCAGACCAATGTCGTGAGCATAGACGTCGGTGTCGTTGTGGGGAGGGATGGCAATGGTGATCTTGAACTTTCTGGGCAGGTAGGTAGGTCCGTACAGAGGCTCAAAGTCCTGGACAGCATCACCGGCGATCTTGGTCTTGGTATCGTTATCGTCCGCCAGCCAAATCTCGTGGTATGCGGTGGTCGAAGGCAGCAGGTGGTCGCTAATCTTCTGAGAAGAGGCCCAGACCTCCCTGTGATACTTGGACTGCGTAGGCAGCGAACTGCACATGACGTTACGGTTGACGTCACCGCAGGCGGCGATGGTGGTCATGAGTGCGCGGTTGATGGCCTGCATAGCGGGTCTCAGCTTACCCTTGACGACGCCGTGGAACTGGAAGGTCTGCCGAGTGGTGAGCTTCATGGTCTCGTTGCCAAGGTCATTGGCAATGTCGTCCATCTGCACCCACTGCTGGGGAGTAGAGACACCGCCAGGCAGACGGCAACGGATCATGAAGGAGTAGGCAGGCTCCAAGCCCATGGCCTTTCGCTCGTCTCTGACATCACGGTCATCCTGCATGTAGGTACCATGGAATTTGGTAAGCTGCTGGTCCGCGGCGGAGATGGCACCGGTGCTGGTGTCCTTAAGCCCCTCGGCAATGGTACCGCGAAGGAAGTTGGAGGCGATTTTGATGTCCTCGTTGGTGATGGGAGCGGGCTCCTCGGGGAGGCCGTCAACGTTGTCGACACCAAGAGCGGCCCAGATTTTGGGCTCCCACTCCTGGTAGCCAGTCTGGTAACCGTCGGGGTCTTGGTCGTCACCGAGTCCGACATCGGCAAGTCTCTTACCACCAAGGTTTGCAAGGACGCGGTCGAGGTCCTTGGCGGGCTTGTTGTAGTATATCTTGTCCTCCTTGCGAGGCCAGTAATGACGGTCACCGAGACCGAAGACGGAGTAGTTGACGTTGGCGAGGTCAAGCTCGGTATTGTCCTTCAGAGCGGTCCACAGAGAGTGGCCGTTCTGGGGGAACTCACCCTGACCTGCGGTGGAGGTCACGAATATGATGTTCTCCTCGGAAGGCAAGTCCTCAACAGGGTAGTCCTCCATGACCATGACCTTGGCCTTGAGGCCGCGAGACTTACCGCGGTTACCGAGGCGCTTGGCAACGCTGGCGGCATTACCGTTGTCGGAGGCATAGAGAACGGTGAGAGGGGCTCCGAAAAGGCCCTCGAGCAGTTGGTCGTAGGCATCCTTGGCCTTGCGCTTCTGCTGGGCCCTAACCTCAGTGCCAAAGTCTTGCGACAAGTTGGCAGCGAAGACGGGGTTACGCTGCATGATCTGGGTCAACTGGTTGTCGCGGTCCAGGAAAGCCTTGAGCTCGCTCTTGATGCGCTCAGAGTCGAGGGTGAAGTTGGGCTCGCCCTTGGCCTCGTTGGCAGGGTTCCAGCGGTAAAGGGGCCAGTAGCCGACATCGATGGCCTTCTTGGTCTCCTGCAGGACGGTCAGGGGAGAATCGGTTTCGCCGAAGTAAGGGAGGTAGGCAAGGACAACCGAGGGGCCGTCGTGCTGATCGGCCTCGAGCATGGCTTGCAAGACCTGAGTGTAGGAGCCGTAGACGGCGGTCGAGGCGACGTAGGCGTTGCCAAAGTTCATGGCGTACAGACCAATGTCCTTCTTGCGACGGTTGGCGTCGGCGGCTGCACGCTCGGAGTAGGGGGTCGAATCGATGATAAGCATGTTGACGTTTTCGCCAGAGGCCAGAACATGGTGCACACCAGAGTTGCCGAGGTCGTAAGCCCAGGAGTCGGACCCTATAAGCCACAGAGACTCCTTACGGAACAAGCGCTTGCTGGACAACAGGTTGCGGGCGATGGAGGAGCCATCAGTTTCGAGACGAGGAATGAGGTCGTCGGCGATCTCGTTCGCTTTCTTCGCGTCGGCCTCGTTGGCGGCCCAGCGGGCGAGCCAGCTCTTGGGAGCATCAGTCACAAACTGGTTGCTGTTGGCAGCCTCCTTGACCTCGCCGACGAAGCGCAGACGGCGCTCCTTGCGGGCCAACAGAGAACCGAAACCGAACTCGGGGCTGGCCTGGATGGATGAGTTGATGCCGGCGTTGCTGGCCTTCAGCGCGTTGGCAACATAGGCCCTCTGGCCGAACAGCTGGTCGAGGATCTTGGTGTAGGAGTTCTCGACCTGGGGTTTCTCAAGCCCGTATTCCAGGGCCTGCTGGGGGACGTCCTTGCGACCGACCTCGAGGTTCTGGACAGGGGACTCGGAAGTCAGGTTCTGCAGGACGCCGCGCAGAGCCTGGATGACGGTCTTGGGGTCAATGTAGCCAAGCTGATAGCCGACGACAGTCTGGACACCGCCGAAACCGCTCTTTACACTGGTGAGAACGTCGATGAGGACGGGGCCCCATTTTGTCGTCTTGCGGTGGATCTGCTCGAGGACGGCAATACGCTTCACAGACTTAGGAAGGACATCGGCCAGAGCGGAGCTGAGCCAAGGGCGGTACAGCCTCGGGGTGATGATGCCGACCTTGGAGAAGTCACCGCCGCGGCGGGCCTGGTCGATGACATCGCCAAAAAAGTAAGCGCCGGAGCCGAAGACGAAAAGGCAGTTCTCGGCGTTGGTGGGGCCGGCGTAGAAGAAGGCCTGATACTCACGGCCTGTGAGCCTCTTGAAGTGGGTCCAGATGCCGTTGGCGTACTTGAGGATGTCCTCTGAGGAGACGACGGGCAGCGCCGCGTCGATGGTGGTGGCGTTGGAGGAGACAACGGAGGGCGGGCTGTCGGTGACGCTATGCTCGGCACTGGATTGAACCGAGGCGCGGGACGAACCGAGCTTGGAGTGCACGGACGAAGCGAGTTCGGAGGAGCTCAGGCCACTGATGGGCGAGGAGCCGGTCGGCGGCACGTCGGGTCGATCAGAGGCGATCGGCAGTCGGCCGTCATCGGCATATATGCCGACAGCCGCTGCCGTGCCGTTTGACGGCTGTTGGAAGCGCCTCGCAGCGTCAACATCGAGGATCTGGCGCACGAGCTCGGGGTCCTCAGCGTAGATAGGCGCATCGTCGTCGCTCGAAGACGAGGCGAAGAAGTGGATGACACCCTTGCCGGAGCGCAGGGCAAGGGCGTGTGCCGTCAAAGCCATGTCCTGCGCCTCCTGCAGCGACTCGGACTGGAGGAAGGTCCATCCCGAGTTGCGGATGGCTGTGATGGTAGAGAAGTCGGGAAAGCCGGCAGGCTGGAGGGAGACGTGCAGGACAACGGGGTAGTTTGCTAGCTTGTAGAGGTGGGAAATTGAGGGCAGGAGAGTGGTCGAGGAAGTCGTGACGGCGACGAGCTTGCCGGCGCGCGAGGGCGCAAAGACGGAGAGAAGGGGGTCGGCATTGTGTCTGACGTGTTGGACCTGGGAGTAATCTCAGTCAGCCAGCGTCTTTTCCTTCTCACGCCGTGAGACAAGAACGCGAGCAAGGAATTGACTGCTCACCTCGGGAACAGAGGCCTTTGCGATGAGGCTCTTGTCGGCGCGAGCGACATAGCGCTTGAGGTGGGATGAGAACTCGGAGTCTTTGGCTAGCGAGGGCTGGACGGAGACGACGACATCGCTAGAGAGGTATGCAATTCTCGCAACTGAGTAGGCCGCAATGTTAGCAATGCTATCGTGGCTGTTCTGCGCCTGCACCTGCGCCGGCGGCGTCGCTGTCCATCATCGTCGCCC
This sequence comes from Colletotrichum caudatum, assembly GCA_030867225.1. Taxonomy (NCBI): domain Eukaryota; kingdom Fungi; phylum Ascomycota; class Sordariomycetes; order Glomerellales; family Glomerellaceae; genus Colletotrichum; species Colletotrichum caudatum. The sequence continues at coordinate 86,719 of MU846090.1, forward strand.
TCTCTCGTCTTCACCATCGTCCATCGTCCCTCCGGTGGCGGGCACTGGACGCTGGGGGGTGCGACAAATAGCAGAGCTCTGATTGGTCCTCTGGTGCCACTGAAGCTTCGCTACAGCTACAGTGGGCAATGCACTGAAGAGCAACACGGCTACAGGCAGTAAAACAGGGTGGACGGGGCATAACTTACCAGCCTCTCCAGGCGTCTGGATCTGGCCTCTTGTCGGTGCCATTGTCGATTCTAGGGGGGTATCGTATAAGTCGCTGCTATCGTTGTCTAGTAGTTGCTTTTTTGCTTTCCTCTTTCCTCCCGGAGACCGAATTAAGAGGAGCTGTCGGTACAAGAAAAAGAAGAAATGTAACAATACAAGACAGTGGCAGCAGCAACCGCAGCAACACGATGACCGTTGAAGATGGTTGACGATGGATGAGGAGAGAGAGAGAGAGAGAAGGCAAAGGCGAAGTGGTGGGAAAGAAATAATGCAGAACTGCGAAACAGCCCCTATGCTTTCTGCTTTGGGATATTGGTTCCCTGGCGGCAGGTTTCGTCCTCCTCAGCACGTCTTCGACCAGGCCGGCGGCTTGCTCTTGCTGGCCTTCGTTCCCACCGACGAGTTTTGCCCCGCAGAAACAATGAATTTTGTCGACATCAGGGTCGATTGCGTGATCGGCTAGCGCAGCGTCTCCCCCAGTCCCAATTCGCTGGGCGCGCTGATGCCGCCGCACTGCTCTTCTTGCGGCTTTGGGGACAAGGGACATGTTCCCTCCGCCCAGTGGGCGGGTGGCCAACGGCGGGCGGCAGTAGGCACCGTTACCGGCATGTTTGGACCTGCTGGGATACTTTGCCATTTTTCATCATTGACTCTTGTCCCTTGTACATATTGTCTACTGATCATGGTTTTACCTCGCGTGTGTGTTGTCAATTCCCCCGGCAGGGAATCCCATGATGGTCCAAAGAAAGATGGCACTTCTTAGCTACCCTATGCCGGGAGAGGGGACATCAAAAAGCTACATGGTAGAGAAAAATAACTAAAACAAAACCGTCTCAAGACGAAAAGCAATGAACCGAATCCCGAAAAGGGCTGTTGTCGGCCGGAACTCTCACTCATTCCTCAGTGCTTTACATCCCCACGGCGACGAATCGTACTAACACCGGACGGACGCCAGGTCTCCATCCGGCCCCCCGGGGGAATATCTCGGATTACAAATGGCCAAGACTGCATTTGCAGTTTCTGCTCTCCCCCGGATACTCTCCGAAGCCTAGCCCGACCTGCAATGAGCGGGTGTCTGAGCCGCCCAATTACTGCGCTCTGATTGAACATCAAGGTCTTTTACAAAACATTAGTGTATTCATACCATATACCCTGTAGGTGTATGTCTTGGGCTGTAATTATCTGTTTGCTGTCCCTCTTCGGGATTTGAAACCTTCTCTACCAATAACCAAACGTTCCATATATTGACGCCTCTGACCAAAACCGAATTAACCCCCTCTTGCAGGTCGTCCCAAACGCCGATACCCTCACCATATGGGAATCATGCTATTACCAAAAAAAAATAAAAAAATCACCACATGCAGTTCTCGGTGATCCATTGCATCGCGTGCGATGCTCAATCCACCTTGACCAACCCCCCCATTCCAGCGATTCTCCGCCGACCAATGACATCATCGCAAGATGGCATCATCGAGCCCCAACCATCATTGCGCACTCACCACCCCAATCCCGGATCCGCCCCAGGGGCAGTCAACCCAAAGATGCCGCCGACCTGCCGCGCCGATATCCATTGTTCCCAACCGAACAGCCACCGTTGCTTTCCGTTTTTTTTCCGTTTTTTTCTTCAAAATGTTTAGACTCCGACGTGCCGGAATTTAGCGCTCACCGTGCTCGCCCATTCATCTTGCGGCCTCTCGCTCATCCAGTAACCGCGACCAAGCGCGAGCATCACGCGACCCAGACGACCGCGAGATCCCTCGCCGCCAGGCTCGCCTTGTGAAAACGGGCCATCAGGGCCCTTCTTGCGGCCCTCCTCCTCCCAACCCATCTCGTTGTATCGCTGCAGCACCTGCTGCGCAAAGGACATGACCACCAGCGCAAAGTAGACGCGTACTAGAGTCACAGAGCAGATGAGTCCCAGACTCATCCACGACTCCTGCGGGCCGATGTGCTTCGTTGTCTTCGGTACATCAGGTACGACAGGCGCGCCGTTTGCAAGGGCCGTCTCGGCGATCTCGGCGCCGGCGGGGCTGCCGGCACTGCCCGGATGATTGTCAAGGGCGGTACTGTTGACGTACCACTTGACGGCAAAGAAGGTGGTGTAAGCAATGTTGAGGATCGTGTCGATGATGTAGAGCCATGCGAGGCTGAGGTTCTCAAAGGGACTCTGTTTGCGGATGTGGGGCACGAACATAGCCAGGAGCACAACCACGCCAAGCGAGTAGAGATACATGGACAGCTGCGTCACCGACAGTTCGTAGCCCGTGAGGATGGCGAGGAGACCGTAAAGGCCGGTAAGCCTGTTGAAGAGAAGAACCAAGGAAATGATCTCAGTCCCGGTCTGAAGGCTGATACAGCCCAGAAATGTCTATTGAGAAAGCATCGCATATTAGCCTCCCATGCGATGACGAACCAAGTCACGGAACCAGAAAGAAAACCAGGCCGCGATCATGCAAGGCATACCTTTGGATGCGGAAAGCGCAGTCTGAATCTTGATGGTGCCATGTTGCGCACTTTTTTGTCTTTTGCGAAAGTTGACAAATTGTATATGAATGTATTGCGTTGGAGGGAGAAGGGTCCAAAAGCTCTGACAAATTAGTTGGAAGCTTTTCGGAGGAATCGATCGCTTTAACCAAGAAAGCGGCAGCGTCGGATGACATGGGGAAAATCAACGAGGCGAAATAAGGGTGGAAGGACCCTGCCGATGACATATGACGAGACCCACTGTTTCCGTCATAGCGTCACGCCCCGGCGTTGGCGTCCAAGCGCTGGCAGGTACGGCCGGCTGGCGCAACCATGAAGAGCGTGCCAATCGATTTCGGCCCACAACACACTGGACACCAACCAACCATACGTAGTCGTTGGACCCCCAGTATTCGGTGACAGACGCTGAACCATCATCGTGAGGCCTAGCATCCCGGGTGGTGAAGAAGTCCAGTTTCCAGCCAGCCTTTTGCTTGCCAAGACGGTCAAGATCACCATCTGATACATCAGCAAAGCCAGCGACAGAGAGCTGTATGCATCATATGAGATGAATTAAGAAGAAGAAGAAGAAGAAGAAGAAGAAGAAGAAGTAAAAGTAAAGAGCCATTAAATGTAGGTATGTACTAGCGACCGTGGATTATAGCCTGTTATTATACAAACTGCAGCTGAATGCTGAAATCCCCATTGCACGCTATGCTTAAGATGTCCTGCCACGCCAGTCATGCTCGTAACGTAACGGCCATTCAGCCCCCGCGTCGTCCGTCATAAGTCTCGCCTCGGGTTTGCCACAGTTTTCCACGCTTATCTCTCGACTTCGACTAGCACGCGCATCCCTCTTGCGAGGATTGGGCCGGGGTCGTCTTCACATCAATCACTGTGCCAAGGTTAGCCAATCTTGGTCCGATGCTCGCTGTTTTGGGGGAAATACGTACTTTGGCTCGAGGCCTGCGCTGCGGCGTCTGTTCCCTCCATGCCCGGAAGAGCCTGCGCTATTCTCTTGAACAGTGTCTTGACGTTGTGACCCAGCTTCGCGCTGGTCTCCACAAACATGAGGTTGTTCTTCTTGGCCTCCTCTTCGCCCTGCTGAGTTGTCACCTCTCTCTTATCATTCAAATCCGTCTTGTTGCCAACGAGGACAATGATCACGTCGTTTCCTCTTTCGGCCCGCACATCATCTATCCACTTCTTTGTGTTCTGGAAAGACTTCGCATCTGTGTATCCATTGTCAGCTGCTGGCATCTTTTTCTCGCCCACCTTGTCCGTCGCATACTTGAGATGTCGTAGACAACAACGGCAACGCTGGAGTCGCGGATGTACGAAGGAATCAAGCTGCGGAAGCGTTCTTGGCCGGCGGTATCCCAGAGTTGTAGTCTGACGGTGCGGTCCTCGAGGTACATAGTCTGCAACGTATTAGACGGGCTGTCCACACCGGGCCAAGGTGGCGGCCCTTCAATGAATGATGGTAGCCTGCCTTGGAGAGAAAGTCGATTCCGATGGTAGCTTGATACATGTTGTCGAATGAATCGTACATGAACCGAGTAATGAGAGAAGTTTTCCCCACTGCAACATGGACCTTGTTAGCGAGGAACACGAGAAACCTAAAGGCAAACAGCAAGCTTACCACTCTGTTCGCCCAAGAAGACAAGCCTGGTTGCAAATCGTCAGTTGGATATACCATTGTCATTGTCGCCTTTGCGCATCATACTTGAACTTCTTGAGGGGGTTGTTGTATGACCCGCTTGCGCCGGACGCCATGGTTGCCGAGTGTTCGTGGTGATCAAAAGGAAGCACGATGTGTTGTTGGGGATCGGTTGCTTTGTAGGACAGTCGACACTAACGATTGCGGCAAAAAGGCGCAGGATACAACGGACACGGGTTTTAGGATGAAGCGGGACGCCGAGAACAAAGGAAGAACAGATCGGGGCGATCAGATAGCCAGGGGGAACGTGTGATTTTTGGGTCACGACCTGGGTTGAGAGCACCAGTCGGTAAAAGGAGGTCGACTTTCGCTCCCTCTGGGCGCAATCCCGTCATCCACTCTCAGGATCCAGTCGGAAAGACGGGGACCATCACGTGGAGATAACTGATTACCGATAGGACAATCGATAAGCGTTTTTTCGGTCGAGACCCTGTCGACCGTACCTCAAAAAATTCTGGACGGCCCAGGCCCCGCCGTGGTGCAGAGTGCAGAAACAGACGTCCATCAAACGACAGGGTGCGCAAACTGACTTTTTCCAACTAGAGGAAAGTCTTTCCTCCGAAGCATTTCACATTTCGAAATCGGAGAAGAGTCAACACTACTATTCTACTTGGTCCACAGCCAGGATGCCCGTTCTCAAGCCCCTTTCGGGCGACGGCGATGCGCCGCAGCAACACAAGCAACCCTCGAGAAAAGGCAAGAAGGCGTGGCGGAAGAACGTCGACGTGACCGAGGTGCAGGGCGGTCTCGATGAGCTGAACAAGCAAATAATTACGGGGTATGATGCATCTCCTTCCTGAGCGGGTAGTTCAGTTGTTTTGTCACAATACAGCCAAAATACTGACCGACCCCAAGTGGCGTCGTCGCAGAGAAAGACTCGGCCGATCTCTTCACCCTCGACACGGTCGGCAAGATCGAGAAGCGTCCTAAGCCCAAGAAGACTCTCAAGTCGGAAGAGATTATCGCCGCTCGCTCCGCCGTTCCCGCCGTATCCTCCCGCAAGAAGCGCGAAAACGAAAGCTCCAAGACGGCCAACGGCCTCCTCCCCGTAAAGCGCCAGCGCACCGACTGGGTCTCCCACAAGGATCTCGACCGCCTGCGCAGGGTCGCCGACGGCCAAGAAGATTCAAGCATCGTTCCCCAGGAAGCGACGTACGATCTCTGGGATGCTAGCGCGCCCGCTCTCGTAGCGGCGGCAAAGGCAGACCCCAGCGCCACCAAGGAAGACAACTTCATCCCGCCCGTGGTGAAAGCCAAGCCCCCCAAGACGCTCAAGCACAAGCCGCTCTCCCTTGCCGCGAGCGGCAAACAAATCCCTGCGGTTCTGAAGCCGACGGGTGGCTACTCGTACAACCCGACGTTCGACGACTACGCCGAAAGACTTGAAGAGGAAAGCGCCAAGGCCGTGGCAGCGGAGGAGGCTCGTCTGGCTGCCGAGGAGGCGGAGCGCGTCAAGCGCGAAGCCGTCGCCCGGTCCGCAGCCGAGGCCGAGGCCGCCGAGGCCCGCGCACAGCTGTCCGAGTGGGACGAAGACTCGGCCTGGGAAGGCTTCGAAAGCGGCGTCGACGACGACAAGCCGTCCTTGAAGCGGCCGCAGCGCAAGACTCCCCAGCAGAGAAACCGTATCAAGCGCCGCAAAGAGGCCGAGCGCGAAGCCAAGCATCAGCTGGCGATGAAGAAGAAGGCGGCCCAGGCGGAGCAGATTAAACAAATCGCCGCGGAGATCGCGGAAAGGGAGGCCTCCAAGAACGCGCTAGCCTTGGCGAAGGAGGTCGGCGAGGACAGTGACGCGGGCGACGACGACGTTGTCGACGAGGGCCGGTTGAGGAGACGACAGCTCGGCAAGATGAAGCTGCCGGAGAAGGATCTGGAACTGGTGCTCCCTGACGAACTCCAAGATTCGCTGCGGTTGTTGAGGCCGGAGGGAAACCTACTCAAGGACCGTTACCGCAGTCTGCTTGTCCGTGGCAGGGTCGAGGCCAGGAGACATATCCCCTTCAAGAAGCAAGCCAGAACGAAGCTCACGGAGAAGTGGTCCTACAAGGACTTCAAAATTTAAAGGCTGGGGGAGGGCATACACAAGAGAGCACTGGAACAGTAATTCAAAAGCGTGCATGTTTTGGGTTCTTACTTTACTCGGTCCCACAAAATGTGCAATTAAAAATTGGTTGAACGACAAATCGGCAGTGAACGAGCTCTGTTACATAACGCTTTTCTCTCTCTTCTTTTGGCCTTTGATTGAGGAACTCTGTTGACTTTGTCGCTCTAGGTGCGGTTTGTTCCTCCTGCTACATCGGGTATGCTAACATAAAACAAAGTTAAAACTCGTTCTTACTTCATCGCTGTTGGATTCAGTAGCTCATCAAATCTAATTCACTGTTAGCAACCAAGACTTTGAGCGCATAGAAACAACAGTAACTTACCCCTTCCAAAAAGACCACGCTTGGCCCAGTCCATGGCAAGTAGGATACGTGTCCGTAAGCTAACACTCTGCGCGAAATAAACAGACCGCCACATATAGACAGCCCACAGACCACCGGCGAAGTTCCATCCTTCTCCCCAGTCAAACACAGCCGAGTTGCCAATGTAAGCAAGGCTGCCGAGGTGGTGGTACTCAAAAGCCTTATAGACGACCGAATCAATGTCACCGTCAAAGACCATATTCGCCTTGAGACCATCCGAGGTGCGTGCCAGCTTGTTGAACTTGTGCGCGAGATACTGGCCTTGCTGGTGGGCGCGCTGCGCCGTAGCGGGTAACGATGTTAGCTTCGAATCGATCTGCTTCAACAGCTCTCTAAGCTCGCCAAAGTCGAGGGTGCCGGACTGGTCCTTGTCAAATTGCTCAAATAGCTTATCAAGACGCTTCAGATGGCTGATGGCCTGGGGGAAGCGTTTCTTCACATCATTGGCTACGTCGCGCCAGTCGCTAAAGTGCAGCTCCAGGGTCTCGGGGTCCTTGCCGCGCTTGAAAGCGACGCCGCGGAGGAAGGTGATGATGTGGTCGGCGACGTTGTTCTGAACAGTTGAGCAGTCGCCGATCGCATATACGTCCCCCAGAGGTGTGCCATTTAGGCGGAGGTGGGTGTCAGTTTCGAGAGCGTGTCGGTTCGTCTGCGAGGGGCCAAGTTTAGCGGACAGGCGCTTGCATAGGTCGGCTTGGGCGACGCCAGTTGACCAGAGACAGAAGCCCATGGGGAGCTCCTTGGTGACGAGAGATCCGTCAGGCTGCTTCTGGGTGAAGATAATCTTGTCCGGGAGGACTTCCTTGACGCGAGAGTTTGTAAGGATGTCAACCTGATCGCGGGCAAAGTGCTCTTCAGCGTACTTAGAGACAGCTTCGTCATAAGTATTGAGGATATGGCTGCGGCTCTGGATCAAGTGGACAGAAATCTCGTTGCGGAGGAGCTTGGGGAAATGCTGCGTCAAGTCTTCGTTGAGCATGTCGAACAGCTCGGCCGCGAACTCGACACCGGTAGGTCCACCACCGCTCACAACAAAGGACAAGAGACGTTTACGCTCTTCGTCAGAGGTTGTCGGAACGCAAGATTGCTCAAGGTTGTGCATGACTTGGTTCCGAACCTTGCGGGCGTCGCTGATGTCCTTCAGAAAGTGGGCATTCTCTAGTCCCTTTACGCCGTGGGGGTTGGTCGTCGATCCAACAGCGATAACCAGCTTGTCATATGGGACGTAGAAACGAGTCTCTTTGCCATTAGCGTCGGTTTGGGAGCATTCGATCAGCTTGTGTGAAAACTCTACATCTTCGGCCTTTGCGCGGATGAAGTGGCCGTGGACGCGGGAAAGAATACGACGGACAGGCTCAACGAGCGATCGGAGTTCTAGTGTTCCTACAGTGGCAGACGGGAGCATAGGCGTAAACAGAAAGTAGTTGGTTGGCGAGATAACAGTAACGTGGTATTCATCCGGGATCAGCTCTTTGAGGAGGGCCACACCACCCCATCCGCCACCCAGAATAACCAGCTTTGGCTTGTCCTTTGCGCTCTTCGTTTTTTCAGTATCAAGGTCGTCGATCAAAACTTCGGCAATGGGCAGGTTCTTGGGCCCGCCCTTCCTGGGGTTCAATGCTAGCTCGGATACGTTGATATCGAATTGATCGGGGTGTTCTTTGTATGTGGAGGCGTCGTAGATGAAGAACCCTATCACACCCAGGCCGACGAAGATGACACCGCTGCCGAGCCATACTGCGCTACGGTACACGAAACGCAGGATTCGTGAATTGGGCTTTTGAGAAGAAGGAGGAGGAGGATGAGGAGTTGTGCCTGAGACGGACCGGAAGGCGGTTCCCTTGGGCAGGCCATGAGGGTTGAAGAAAGAGTTCGCAAGAGGCGTCCGGGTTATTCGTGGTTTTTGAGGCAAATTAGCAAAGGCACGCCTCTGAGAGGCGATGCTCTGTTGTCGGCATACCGGATAAGCCTTGGTAAGGCTCGGTGGCGAGATGCGGGAGGCGGCACGAGGGAGGCGCATCAGCGCCGATGTGGTAGGAGACATTTAATTACCGAGAGGTAAAATATCTAACGATGGAGTCGCGTGCGTACCTAACAGAAAGATGTCATGTCGAAACGAATGGAAGGGCAGCAATTGAAGCTGTTTGTTGTTTTCTGGACACGACAGGTACCGACAACTAGGTAGGGAACAGAAAATACGATTTCAAGATTGTGTTTTTCCAAGAAATCGAAAAGTCGGGCGTACTGTCTACGGGAAACAATGATCTAGCGTTGGCGGGATAGCTCCTTGACATAGGTATGCGTAATGATGCTAGTACTGGTCAAGTCGGGTCAGGAGCGACACATCCGAGCAGCAGTCCCACCAGCTCCAGCCAGTACGTCATTATTCGGTTAAGGTGAAGACTGGCCTCGCATGCAATTACCCAGCAAGTCGGGCAACGCCAGAATATTCCAAAGGCTGCTGCACTCTTTTTCCGTAGCTGTCATAATCAAGATTTTTTTGGTCAATCGTATGGTGACTGCATATTATCCCCGTCAACAACTCGGACTTGCGGTTCGATTTTTATGCCGATGTCTGTGCCGCTTTTCCAGTTCTCAGAGCCGACAGGATCTTCACGCGCTCCTTCCCTGCTAAGACCAGTTTTCAGCGGCACTGTGATCTCAGTAAGCGTCGTCAAAGACGCATGTTGCGTGCCGGAATCTCCACCGCCATACCCGCCCCTCGGCGTGTCGCAAGGCCAATTGAAGCTGCATGCCGACCACTAAGTCAAAGTCTCTGCTTACATAAAACCGTGGAGGTCGCTGCTTTGAAGACCAGCTGGCGCTGCGCTGAGCCTTACAACATACATAGCTTGGCACTACCATGTATCTTTTGCTAACTGGCTTTGCGGTTACTATATAACGCCTTGGTGCAGGTAGGCTTCGACCGGTGTTGTTGCAAGATTCCCGAGAACGTGTGTAGGCTAGCATCGGAAGTATTTCTTCTCAACCCAGCGATCCTCGATATCCGGAAGCATATTGCAAAGAACGATGGTGATGCCAGGAAAAACCTTGGCGAGCCGGTGAACGCCGAGCCTTCCGGCAGCGTAGCATGCCAGCACAATTTTCTCCTGTGCGACGCCGTGATCAACGAGAACCTGCACAGCCATGAGGGCAGCACCCCCGCTAGCCATCTGAGTGTCAATCAACAATACCGACTCGTGTTTGTCGATGTTGTCCGGGAGCTTCAGGTAATGAAGCTCGGGCTCTCCAGTCCGTATATTGGACTGAACAAGAACTCTGCCTGTCCTCATATCCGGAACAACTCTCTTCAAGGCGGTCTCGAAGGCAGCACCACCTCGGAGAACAAGCACCGCACTCACGTCGCCAGTCGACTGAAGTCCGCTGTACTTATAACCTTGTGGGGTGGAAATGGTCTTCTCCCTAAATTGTACATTATTGAGCGCCCTGGAAGAGTTAGCCAGCTGTATGTTTGGACACTCAAAACTCGGATGTACTCACTGCTCAATCAGGAGACAAGCAAGGCGGTCAAAGTAAAAGATGAAGTCTTCGGCCGAAGTGTCGATGTCCTGGATGATCGTACACATGGCTCTGAGTTGCGGCGTCTGGTCCAATATAACAACTCTGTCAGACAGGGGATCGCTGGCAGCAGCTAGCTCAAGCTGTGTTAAGGCTGCCCGGTGGTGGGTTGATTTTTCGATCAACTTCCGCTCAATGTACTGAACAACCATGGCTAATCGATATTTTAGTTGAGTGCTGACCTAGCTCTATCGGCCCACTTACACATTGCGACATGGTTTTCAATACCTCGGGGGACGATAATATCTTGATATAGTCAGCACCAAAACACGAGATGTGCGAAGAGAGTGCAGAATACCTGCTACTTTACGCTGAGGCTCGACGAACTATAGATGGATGCATCAGAGCTGACGGATAAAAGGGCCTGGTCTGAGGGCCACTACCTTTTCGAAATTGGGCTTCACAAACTTGAACCACTGCTTGATGATGCCCTCAACATCTCGGGCGCGCTCCTTGACATCTCTCAACACTACCCACTATGGTCAGCTTCTTTGTGGATAGGCATTACCTCCGAGCTGCGCGTGACCAACCTCTTCGAGACAGACACGTATCGGCGTCCGCTTCACAGAAAATCTAGAATACTGTAAGGTCAAGTTCACGTGATGGTCTGATTTGGGAAATGTACCCTCATATCCAAAAGATCGATGATGCGGGGATCATGCAGGGCAAAGATGCCTTCTAATATAATGACGTGAGGCGAGTAGATGGTTGTGGTTCGGTCCAGTCGTTGATGCTTGGCAAATGAATAAACAGGAACCTCGGCCCGTTTACTAAGGTTGAGAGGGTTAGTTCGTTTCACCAGAAAAGCAAACCGTCACACAACACAATTGCAGGAACCAGGTACATATGCAACCGTCATGGCATGTCAACTTACCCAGCCTTGAGGTCTCGCAGGCATTGCACGAGAATGTCGAAGTCGATGGCCTGTGGACACAATATAAGCAACGAGGCTGTACAGCGGGCACAAGAAACAACTCACATCAGGTGCATCAAAGTCGAAGTCGTTGTCAAATGCTCTTTTGGATTCCTCAGGAGTAAGGGGGTTGTAGAAAGAGTCCTATGATCACTTCGAGTCAGAGGCAGTGCTTGACGATTGGCGGGGTAGATACACACATACCATAGACAAAATCACCACCCATGGCAGGTTCAGCTTTCTTACAATGGCATGCGACAGAGTGGACTTTCCTGAGCCGGAACTACCAGCAATACCAATAATACTGACATCTGCCCACGGTGGAGAGTAGTGAGTTCGCCGTTGGATCGTGATGTGAGATTCGGTGCCGCTGTGGTCGTCAGCCATTGTGAGTCGGAGGTCGCCGATGTCGAGGCGCGGGGGGGCGCAATGGTGTTGGTAGACTGCAGCTAGCACCTGGAGAATCTACAGCCAGGTTGACAAAAGGAACAACAACAAGGCACTGCAGAGGAGGAGTTGGGAGCTGCGGAGCTTTCCTTGCGAGCGGGTAAAGGAGAAGAGGGAATCAAGGACTGAATAAAAACAAGAGGCAAAGTCAGGGTCCAGGGACCTGTCTCCAGATAAGCGCTGGGGGGATGTTGGACTTTGACGAGCCTGGGCAAGTGGAGCTTCTGAACGTTAAGGGTGTGAGCAGCAAGGTGCTGATCAGGCAAGAGGAAATGGAGTTCTTTCTGGCCGTAGCTGTCTTGCAAGTTGTTGCCCAAAACCTCGACAAGTGGAGAATATCTTCGCCTTGCTTGGGTTCAAACAGTACGCATCAGGAGAGAAGGGGAAGAAGAGCAGCGACGTAGAAGTAGAAGTGCTCGTGTGCTATCTTGTCTCTTGGGCGTCGCATGGCGCTCATGGTCTAGCCGCTTACAACACCCCACCAACAGCCAGGCACGTTGTTTTACGCTGAGGTGTGGTATTCGTACACCATATCCGTACAGTAGGTACCTCAGGCTTCGTACCTGCCTGAGCGCTCCTCTTGTGCCTCTCGTGGAGCTGACTTTGCACTTCTAGCCCTGTCAAGCCCGCTTGCAGCTTCTGCTCATGTGGTTGAAATTACATAATCATGGCTGCCCCACGTCAAGCACCGGCCTGCAGCCGCAAACTCTGGAACCGAATAAAGCTCCGCTCCAGCCTCTTTCTCTTTGTTCTGGTGTTTCCTGCTTCTTCCACATCCGATCCCATTCCTCCCTCGGTTTCTTTCAACCCTTTCAAACCACAAACAAACGGGAGCTCGAACGGCCACTCAAATGTGATTGCCTCCCATAGTCTGATCCTGCCTTGCTTTTCCTGCTTTGCGCACCTCCCATCGCATGTCAGGACTGCCGGACATCAACGATCCAACAGCAATAGCAGTTTGGAATAGAGCTGCTGCTCGTCTCGTGCGGGAGACCTTGGAGAGAATCATGGTCCGTTGAGCTCCCGTGTGCCCTTCTATAGGCTCTGGCCCTGCCTGTTCTTGCTGGACAGCAGCTAAGATGTCTTTCAGACTTCGTCTGCGTCAACGGCCACCCCCATGAAGCATGCCTTCGAGAGGCGTGTCCAGGACGTTCAGTCGCCTAAGAGGTAAGCCTTTCTCCTTTTCTTCCTTCCCACTAGCGCGGCGTTAGCTCTCGAGTCGCCCGCCTTCACTACCCCTTCAGCTCACATGATGATCGACTATCAAATGGGAATCTCTCCTAGCAATTACCATGCGGAGAACTCGATATAAAATTTACCCTGACAGCATGCTGTTTCCCATATCCGCATCTAACGACGCAGAAAAAGAGGAGACTCTTGGCTAACATGACTTTCTCCCCAGCGACATCAACGCCCTGATCCTCGACTACCTGACAATGGAAGGCTATCCTAATGCTGCCGCAAAATTCAGCAAGGAAGCCAACCTGCAACCACACCAAATTGATGAGACAATCAAGGTCCGTCAGCAGATTCAAAAGTCAATCCACACCGGAAGCATTCAGTCCGCTATTGAGGCGCTGAATGACTTTGACTCAGAGGTATGTGGTGTCAAGTTCTCTTTTACCCTCTCAGAATTTGCCATGATTAGACATCGAGTTATCATGCACCACTCATAGAACCTCCGGGTCTTTGATGAGAAACAACCACCTTTTTAATGAGCTTCCAATTACCCTCCTACTTTGCAATATGGATTTGCTTCCAGGTACACTGTCTAACAAACACACCAGATTCTGGACCATGATCCGACTTTGCACTTTGCTCTGCTCCGTCTACAGCTTGTGGAGCTGATTCGTTCGTGCATAAACACACCGGGCGGTGATATTACTCCCGCCTTGACGTTCGCCACAAATCACCTCGGTCCTCGGGCGCCAACAGATTCCCGTTTTCTCAAAGATCTTGAAGAGACTATGGCCCTGTTGATCTTCCCTCATAACGACCTTGAGCCTCAGTTGGCAGCCATCTTGCATCCAGACCTAAGAAGGGATGTAGCAGATCATGTCAACAAGGCTATCTTGCAGCGTCAATCTGAGCGCAGGGAAGCGGCGATTCGACAGCTGGTTAAGATGCGGGCCTGGGCTGAGTCGACTGCACGAGCAGAGAAAAAGCCTCTCCCTGATCGAATTGGCCTCGGCTTGAATGGAGATGAGAGTGATGGGCATGATCAAATGCAGCTCTCGTAGTGTCTGAGCATATAGCAGGGATGCAGAGAACATGTATTCGCGTGGATGGAACAGAATACGGGAAATGCTTTTTTAAAGGAACTACGGCCTGAATAACTGGCCTCGGATAGCGCATGGAGTTTCAGAGCAAGGTTTGATTTAGTGATACGGACAACAGAACTGGGGGTATTCTGGAGGCGTTCAACATTCGGTCACGACTGAATTGGATCATGGTACTTAGATACGTTTCATCGCGGGTATGCAGCATCGGGCCAAACAGAAAACCGATACGAGTAGAAACAATACCGCAATTGTACTCTTCCCATTACCTGATTCTCAAACCTTCTAGTGACAAAGTGATCTGGTGTTCGTCTGGCTGTCTTCGGTCATCCCCATCACTGTGTGTGAGTTCATCGAGAGAACTATCTAACGTGAACCCGGATAACCCAATCAGCATGTAAGCAATTGCGCTTACAGCTGAGCAGTCGTGTATACGTTCAAAGGCTCACCATGACTTCTGTTGTGTGTGTGAACATAATGGGGTTCGTTTTGGTTATTTAATCACCTCAAACAAGAGTAAAAGGGGACCATTGCTTGGTCCAGTGCCATGGTATAGGCAGCGAGGAACGCCTTGTTATATACAATTGTTACAACGTCTATTTGGTGCGGATATGCTTGAGCTTCTTGGGGGAGTAAAGGAAGTTGTTGGCGTAGGCCTTGGGCTTGATCCTCCTCGACTGAGGTTCCGACACGAAATATTCGTAGCCTTGCTTCTCGGCGAAGTGGATGGCGTCCTCCTTGGTCTTGAAGTTGAGCTTGGTGCCTTGCATCATGTCTCCTGATGATTGCCAACCCATCAGAGGGTTTTCCCATCGGTGGCCCTTGGGAAGGATGTCCCAATCCATGCGCCAGTGGTGTCCCTGCCAGTTGCCGGACTGCGTCGCGGGCTTGGCCTCCTTGTAAATGCTGCAAACGAACTGTTGTTAGTAACGAGTCCCAAAGAGCCCTCGCGCGAAGTGTGTGCGTACCGGACGCTGCGTGCCTGGAGCTCGATGGGGGCACCAGAGATGACCGCGGCTGGGAGGTAGGGAACGTCCTCGCTAGCATTCTGAAGCTTCTTGGGCACGGGAGTGAAGGTGCTGAAACAGAGTTTAGCGATGGTTTGTGTCTTCATATCGAAGCTAAGAAGCTCTCACGAGGTCGCCTTATCGGCGGTAACGGTGTAGTCAGGTCCGTTCTGTTCGGTGGAGGGGGGGACTGCGGCAGGCACTCCTGTGGTGCCGGGCGCGAGCTGGCTCTCGAATCGGCGAGCGGTCATCGGGACAGAAAGTCGGACATTGGCGCTGCTGCGGAGCAGGCGAGCTGCATTGTAGGCTCGGAGCGATGCCATTGCGACAATTCCCTCCCTCGATTGATGCAGCGGGGAAGCGTCGTCGTCGTCGTCTGGAGGATTGGTATTCAGGGAATGTGAGTGGTGGTGGTTGACGGTCGGCATTGGCAAGGCGAAAGGGCCTTGCTGGGGCTGTTTGGGGGCTCTGATTGGTCGCCGCAAGAACCTTGACCCGAAGAAACGAGTGCTTTTCGTCAAACCTCACTTCGGCAACGGGGCCTTACCTCGTCCACCTTACAGCATCAGTCTCCCTCACGTCGAAATCGAAGTCAATTGATCCCGCTCAATTGACTACTTGCGCCGAGCGACCGACGGATCCCTCCCTAATCGTTTATCGCGAACCCGATATCCAGACACCATGAGCTTCGTCCCCCGCCGCGGTCTTTCGACCCTCATCCCCCCCAAGGTGCGCTTCTCCCTCTGCCCGAACAACCGGTACCCGGAACAAGGTGCTAACTGAATGCAACCAGGTTGCCTCTCCTAAGGTACGACATTTATCCGATTGTTCGATGTTTTGATGCTTGCAAAGCCGTTGCGAAAATTACCCTGCCAACCGGAGCTTGGGCGCGGGACACGGAGGATGAAATCTGGACGGAGCTGTTCGGAGCTTTGGGAAATTCAACGACATTGGCTGACATACGGATCTCTTTTCAGGCCCTTGGCGCGGATCCCAACGCTGTTCGCATGCAGCGCGTTGTCAACTTCTACGAGAAGCTCCCCCGTGGCCCGGCTCCCGAGGCCAAGGCCACTGGCATCCTCGGCCGTTACGCCGCTAAGCACTTCAACGGCAAGAACGCCTCGGCGAAGCGTATGTATTTCCCGGTGGTGGTGTCCTTTCTCTAGGTAATGATCTAACGTTTCAACGCAGCCATTGTTCACGCCCTTGGCCTACTTCTCGTTATCGGCTACGCCCAGAACTACTACTTCCACCTCCGTAAGTCGGACTGGTCGCTCCACCAAGATGGAGTAAGTCAAAAGACCTGCTACAGACATACTGACGTTATTCAGGCCACCACAAGAACAATGCCCACTAAGCGACTCAAAGTCAGTGGTTGTAGTCCAGCCTAAGGCTGTGTAATGGCATTGGAACTGTGTATATAAGAATTCGAATCTGTTTTCCGGGAGGAGGTTCCTCGGTAAAATCTCGTTTGTGTGTACGATGTCAGCTGAATGTGACCCGACGAAAGACCCAGTTCCAGTGTCCGCCAGGGTGCCAACACGCAGAGTCAGGTGATGAAAGTTTGGTTCAGCTGGGTAGTCTAAGATTAACTGAGCGGTGTTGCGTAGTACTCAACTGCCTCTCTGTCACAAGGGACAGGGGTTTGATGTGATGTTTGAGAGAAATGGATCGTTGTCTGAGGTCCAGCGAAGCAGGCACTCACCCATCGACTTTGGTTCGCCATGCGCATCCAGTCGGTAATTAGCCTAATGCAAGAATCTTCTTAGCAGTCAATCCTTTCATAATCAACAAAACACCCGTCAGTCGGGGCATGCGGACGGGGTGCGCCGGCCTTTGAACCGCAAAATGCTCAGACCATGGCGTTGCTCGTCAATGCTGAAATGTCCCAGAATAGCTTGTTTCCATATCGGGGAATCCCGCGTTGACTCTTGGAAGACCCGAGCTGACCGTTGCACAGTGTCAGCAAGTACACATGGCCTTGACCACGCACTGTCGCAGCCTTCCACTGACCACGTCGGCGGGCAGGACCCCATCGGATCCACTCATTTTTCCTCACCTGCCTCCCCCATTGCTCTGGCTTGCTCCCCTGCCGCACGCTAATCCCTGATTAGGCGACTGCAGCTCCTCAGGAAAATCGACCTCACAACCATCACAGCCGCATAGGTGTGCCCTTCTACTACCGCCTCACTCTCATCAGCCCAGCGCTTCTTTATTTCCCCTACCCCCAAACCTCGTCCCTTCAAATAACTACCCCGACGACGATATCCGTTCTGCCGGTAGAGCAGTCTCGAATCCGCGACTCTCGAGATCGCACAAACCCCGCGATTTGATCTCCGACACCCGGTTTCTGCGACTCGTCGCTTAGTCGACAATCAACCACGAACCCGACCATACCGACTCATCCTTCTACACCGCCCAGACTTGTTCTCTCTCGGTCACGCTCGAGTTCGGAAAACCCAATCTCGCTCTTCCAGCGCAGAACATCCGACGACGTATGATGGCAACTGAAGCCACCCTCGCCGCCCCCGTTGATGCTTCTGTCCATTCTGACTCCAAGCTCGTGAGTTATTCTCTTCCAACTTCACTGCTGGCGCCAACCCCATCGCCCAACCACCCGCATGACCCCTCACACTTATGCTTTATGCACATCCCTCCATGTCTGCTGCTTCATCTCCTGCCATGGCTAACCTGGGGTCTACCGGGGCTGACGTCAAGCAGACTAACGACGCCAATAACGACTCACACAATGTTGGTCGCGACCGCGCGAATCTGAACGGCAGTCCCGCCGTCGATGACTTAGAAAATAAGCACATCACCGGTGTCGAAGATCAGCTCCTTTCAGCAGATGTTAGTGTTAGTGGGGGGTCGGATACGGAAGCATCGCGGGCTGCCCAAGATGGAGAGAAGGGCCACGGAAGGACGTCATCGTCGATCAAGAAGCCTGCGACGTTCAAGGCTGTTTCAGTCAACAAAAAGTTTTTAGCCTCGAAAGGACCCACGGGTACTTCAACGACTAAGCCGGGCGAGAAGACGAACTCAGCGTCGATCCTGAGCTCTTCGCCGTCGGGAACCTCAACCCTCTCATCGAGACCGAGACTTGTCGCAAAGTCAGGAACTGGTACGGGCTCCACTCCGCGCGCCAACTCGGCTGCCAACGGAGGCCAGTCCGCCGCCGGCCCTGATCCGAGCGTAGTGTGGAACAAGAATCGACGTAAGACTACTTGGATATTGTTGACGGTGGTCGTGGTCTGTTGCTAACGAGACCTTTCAGCTGTCCCTGCTCCGGAACCCAAAAAGCTAACAGATGAGGAACTTAAGAAGTATGGCATTCATATGGCAAGCCGACTTGCTCCCGAAAGCGGGCCGGCGCAAGGGAATTGGGCGGACATAGAGGACGACGACGATGATTGGGCTCCTGAGACTATTACCTGGACGGACGGCACCAAAACTACGCTCCCGCACCCCGACGAATCGCCTGCGCCGCCACCTGAGCCGATCCCAGTGCCACCGAAAGAGAAGGTGATAGAGAAGCCAAAATCGCCCGCACCACCCCCTCGCACGACTGCGTCACCCTCTATAAAGTCTGGAGGCCTAGCTTCGGGGAAGGGTTTGATACTGAAGGCTGGCTCTGCCGACAAGCCAACCCTCGTCGCAAAACCGCCTGCACCTCCGACTCCAGTAAAATCGCCATGGGCGCCTCTTCCACCCATCGAGAAGGCTCCGCCTGTTGTTGCCGAGGCACCCCCATTCCAAACCGGCACGCGATATTCTGCAAGGGACCACTTCACCAAGAGCAACACCCCGCCGCCTCACCATGCCAAGGAAATCGCCGCCGATGACTTCAGTCGATCCGCTTGGAGAGAAGGACCCGCTGCGGGCGGAAACAGGGAACTGTTCAATTCCCAGTCTGGACGTTACGAGCCGGCCCCTGACCGAAGAGGCTCGATGCGGTCCGACGCTCACCCTAGACAGCCTGCCTTGTTGCAGCGTCCATCCCAGTCTGATCACCCGGAGCCGTCCGCCGCTTTTCAGACCAGTAGAACTTCGGTACCCGATGGTCCCTATGGCAGGCGTCGCGGATCTTCCGTCGCTAGTGGCGGAAGTGGATCCTACCTGCAACGACCGGGCAAGGGCCATGAAATGCCGGGACCTCCCCAAGACTTGCTGAATGCGCGAAGAGGTTCCATGGCTGGTTCGGGTGAAAGCCCTGTTTCTCCCCGGAATTTCTCACCCTCGGGGCTGCAACACGGTCCTCGGATGCATGGCAACCAGCAGTGGCAGCCTCGACCTTCGCCGGGAACTAATCATGCTAGCTTGCACACAGCCAGCTCCCAGCCGGTACAACCACCACCGATGGCCCGCTTGGAGGAAGACCTCGAACTGCAGAAGAAGATTATGCGCGAGAAGCGTGAATTGGCGATGCAGAGAAGGCGCGAAGAGGAAGCCCGTGAGGAGGCCGCGAAAAAAGAGCGTATCAAGGCAAAGCTGGAAGCCATGGGGCCGCCTCCAGAACGAAAGAGCGCCAAGAAAGATTCGCCACCCGAAGATAGCAAAGTCGTCCAAGCGCAACAGCAATCTCAACAAGATGGCTCTCCTGACCCCAATGCGGGCTTACAGCCGTCAGCAGCGAGCGCTGGCTCGCCAACTTTGCCAACAACTGCCTCTCAAGCGAGTGACAAACCGTTCAGCGACAGGCCCACCACTGCCAGTGGCGAACACGGCAGAAGACATGGTGGCCAGGAAACGAGGCAGCCTAGCTCATGGGTGGCGCCTTCACCCCAGCAAGAACGGCTTCCGACCTGGAGCTCCTCTACTCCTCAAGCCCCTCGTAACGTATGGGGGTCACCTAACAACGATCGCGGACTCGGCAATGGAACTTTCAATACTGACTTGGGTCGTCTGGCTGAGTCGCAGGTGGCTCAACTGCCTGGTCAGCTTCCACCGACCCAGACCAAGAAGGGCCCTGCGCCCATTGCACCACCTAGCGTGCAGCGAGGCCTACCACAAGCACCGCCTGTCAACCAGCCTCGCCCTGCACCTGGAGGTCCACGTGAAGTCAGCGAAATGAGGAACAGATGGGCCAACTCGGTGTTGGAAGGGGACAAGACGGCTCTGGATGAGAGGAGAACACAGCGTCTCGAGCGCGATCGACATCTTGCTGACCGTGGGCTCACTATCGAGCAGGCTCAAGCCTCAATCAAGGATACATGGCGGCCCTCTGGGGACCGCAGGCGCGACCCCGCCCACACCGTCCACCACGATGTCCCTGGTCACGGGCTCGACCAGTCCCCAGTACCTGCCGGCTCATCAGCAGGTTCAATTCTCCCCCCTACCGGACCATCAGCAGCGACCCAGTCTCGAACTTCTTCAAGATTCTTCCCCCCCAAGGGCAGCAGACACGATTCTTCAGGCGCCCATACAGAGCCGTCGAGGCCTAACTCGCCTTCACCCCCGCCTCCGGATATGTTCGGTCACCCAGCTTTTGACGGAGACGCTCTTCATCCTCATGTATCCCTCCCCCGCCCGCACCCTGTTGTGAAGCTACCTCCTTCAGCTTCGGCTACGCAGCCTGCCGCTTCCAGAACGTCAGGGCAATTCGCTTGGGCTACTCCAGCTGGGTACAAAGACGGCCCCCCCGCATCTCACCCTCGTGGTCCTTACCAGCCGAGCCATGCGTCGCATCGGTCGCAAGATCAAAGTGGGAACGAGAATTGGCAAGATCGTATAAACAACCTGCTCACAGGACGAAAACCGAACTCCCCTCCGAAAGCGCCGGGTGTCGAGCCCGTCACTAAGAGTGCTCTCGACTACTCGGGTCACGTTAACCCGGCTACCGTCTCTCTACCTCGTTCGGCTGCGCAGCAGTTCTCAGATGACGTGAAGTCTTTCAACACGAAGCCAATGGCAGAGGAGTGCTTTGAAGAACAAGAAATGGGATCGCTTCCTCAGATTCGACTTCCGCATAAGATGCCAGATGCCGCGTGGCATCCAGCTGCCGCACCAACCAAGCCATTGCCGAGGCGTTTCTGGGTGTCCGATATTGAGACAGTCCGCTCATTGTGGTTCCCTCATGAAATGTCGACTAGCGGCAGCGTGTATCGCATCCTGCTCCCCGGAATGGCCGAAGCCAAGACCGTTCCCCTCCCATTATCTCGATCGGGTAGCAACCCTCGGCGATCCAACGGGCGAGGTGGGCAGCGTGGTTCTGGCCCAAACCATCGAGGCGGCAAAGGTCGCGAGCCCTCTTACTCTGGCGAGACAAGCAACTCAACGCCTCCTCCCAGCCGGGGGGGCCGCGGCAGCTATCGTGGACGCGGAGCCGAGAATTGGTCTCGCCGAACGCATCCCACGCAGGCAGCATAAGGAAATGCTGTCAACACGACACTTTCAAAATAGGACAATTCATTGTTCACTTGTGGTGTGCAGCATACACTACCGATCTTAGCCGACGAAAGCGAAGGCTACACCAAAGGTACGAATACTGTTCTGCATGCGTAACTGTACGCATGCGCGGACTGCTCCGCTATGAGCGGTAGGCGGTGTGTACCATCTCGAAACTTTGATTACTTCCGCGGAGAGCGTTTTGCGTTTCCAAATCTTGATGACCCGCGGTCGACCAGACTGCTTTAGTCGGCACATGATCATGACCGATTTCGAACCCGGTAAGAATGTGGACAAAGTGGTTGTGTAGAGGCGAGAGCGTGCTCTACCGCGCTTACAAACAAAACTTCAACCACTCCCACCGACCAATGTTCCCGCTCGAAGAGAACACCGAATCCCCGCTATACCCACAGGGAAAAGCGCTGGTCACGTTGATCAAGGTCAGGTGTTTCATCCTATGATTGGTTCCCATGACACGAATAACGACACGGCCGGAGGGGGGGCCATGTAAGGGGTGACGGGGGCCCAGAGGGATACTGGAGGGCAATGCAGTCTTTTACAACATCTGACGTGAAAGGAGGTAGCATTGCAGGGCTCGAATAAGGGTGATGATTGACTGGTGGCCGGCATATACTCGGTTACTGCCAGATCAATAGGCAGTGACTGCTTGCGGGCAGATGAATGTCCTTGGTAATTGCAGTTCAGAAAACACACAAACAAATGATGAAAACTCCAGCGGTTTTGAGTCCCTTTGCAATTTACCACTGGTCGCGTACTGATGCTGGCTAGAGGATTTCTATGCGTAGATGTTGATGTTCAACGCTGCCTGGTTTTGCTTGTAAGCATGCCGCTTGTCTTTTGTGAATTCGTGTGCCAACGATGAAGTTCTTTTGAGGGCCTGAGCATGCCTTGTGAAGATGAACCTTTGAGAACTGTTGATTCTTAGGAGTCTAGTCCCGTCAATGTCTTTTGGAAACTCAACGCGGTGGGGGCGATGGGTAGTAGTAGCACTCGGATTTTGAGTCTTTTGTCTTACCTCATCTCGGGAAGGAGGTAATGCCAACATCATGTCGATTCCCCTCGGCGAGTTGCCGCGCCGTCTGGGTCACCGCAAGTTCCTCGCTTTACCTAGTTGACCCAACACCCATGCAGCTGTGTGCGGCGTCTTCAAATCCATAAGGCATGGATTCCCTCAAGGAACTTGCTCCAGTTTGACAGACAAGATTTGTGAACAAGAGCAACCCTGGGATCTCCGCTGAGGCTGAAAAACAGGGAACGGGGGTGGCGGATAATGGGAAATGCGAGAAAACGGGATGAAGAGCTAGGTTTCCGATGCCGGGTTTTTCTCTCTTTGATCCTCAAATTCTGGATCGTTTGCGGCCAAAGGCGTCACGTCACGGAGGGGGAATGCGGACTTGGACCTGGCTACTGGTATGGGAGAGTTTGTGGCGTGAGTCTGAGACACCTCACTTTGAAATGATGGCGGCGGTGACCGAGAGCGTTAGGCCCCTTGCGGCGGCCGAGGAATGCCTCATGCATGTCACCAGGTTCGAATGGCGATTACCAAGTATCTATTTCGCCCTGACAGTCCCCATTCTCGTCCTATTCATGTCATACTGCTATATCTCAACACCGGGGCACAAGAACAATACGAGTCGTCTCCCCCAAAAGATATGCATCCGCCGAGAGTTACGACCCCAAGCTGGAGCGTCCACCTGAAATGGCAGATCTATCCACTAGCGAGGCATCTACATGTGACTTAAACCCACTAACTACGGTATTAATTCCACATACCTCCTGCCAGAAACAGGGACCATGGCGCCACTGAACGTCGTTCAACAAATCGTCTCAGCATCCTTTGGCTCCACGCTCTCACAAAGAAAAAGGTTGCCTCTTATGATTCTAAGCCGTTCAATCTCGCCGGAAGCGGCTCAGCCACTGACCACGGCTAGGCCTCCGACCCAAGTGGAAGGGTGTAGTTCAGGCCGATCCTAAAAACCCTATCGTGCATAGAGAGACGCTATCTAATTCACACCCGGAAGGGGGAAAGAGGAACATACCGTTTCTTCAAAACATAAACCCATAATTCCCCATAGCCCATTTCCTCCCTCCTCCAGAGGGTGATTCTTGGACTCGGAATGTCTCCGTCGTTTACGTTGGCTTGTGCGTCTGTCACTGAGCCATTGCAGTGCCTTGACGTCGACATCAACTTTGATGGAGGCTCCGATGCCGGGAACTCTGCCGGCATGCGCCGTAAGTCGAACTCACTAATGCCCCATGACAACTTCTTGCATGGTATAGGTGTCGCTGACCCTTGTGGTGTCTGGCCAGGTTCCTTGCATGTCGCAGGCGCTCAACTTCACCACATGTGCCGTGGCCAACCTGACTTGTCTGTGCCAGGATGACACTTATATTAGTGTCCTTCGCAGCTGCGTGCGCGCGTCCTGCGATTTGGAGCAGTCATACAGTAGGATGATTTTGTCTTCGTTATCTTTACCTTCCCGAAATCGCTTCATACCCTTTCGAGACATCGCCCCATCCTTGCATTCCCACCGTCTTGCTTTATACTGATCGTTTGCGCTGGAAACTGATATCTTCACCTCTCTCAGTGGCCAAGAACGTGACATGGACGCGGTGCGGATTTCCATATAACAATCAGACGGGAACCGTGGCCGGCAGGTTCACCCTGTTAATAGGCACTGCGTTCTTCGTCATCCTTCGGCTTCTTGCTAAGGCATTGAGACTATCGACTTGGGGAGCAGATGACGTGATGCTGATCATTGGATATGTAAGTCTATCTTGGCTCAATTCATACCCTCCATTTATTGATCAGACTCGCAGTTCTTCTCACTTTCATTCGCTATCTCCAGATTTCACGGTAAAATCCCTTGGTCTTCGCGTCTATACTTCCTTTCGTCCTGCCGTCTCTGACAAGGCTCCAGGTCATCAACTCGGCGTCGGTCGCGATGTGTGGGCGCTATCACCCGAACAAATTACTCAGTTCTTGCACGTAAGTCTTCTTCACTGCGCGGGGTTATGCCCGCAGACTATTCACAGAAAATGAACCTTGGAACAATAACGAAAGTCATTCTAGGGATTCTTCGCCTTCGAGGTAATATACACCCTTAGCATCTCGACCATCAAAGCCTCGTTCCTCTTCTTCTATATCCGCGTCTTCAGCATGGTGAGAAACACCTTTACGCTAGTGCTGTGGGCTACCCAGGCCTTCAACATTGCCTTCTGTGTTGCCTTCACGATCGCCAATCTGGCCCAGTGTCAGCCCTTCAGCAACGCCTGGAAGGCATGGGACGGCAAGCATCCGGGACATTGTATCAACGCTTACGCCATGTTCGTCAGCCATGCCGTCATAAATATTGCCCTCGATGCATGGTTATTGATATTACCCATCACACAAATTCTGGGGCTCAATATGAGGAAGAGGGAGAAGGCGGAGATTATGTTCATGTTTGGACTTGGGGCGTTGTAAGTGAATCATGAGCGGCCCCCTTCA
The DNA here is from genome assembly GCA_030867225.1 of Colletotrichum caudatum. Lineage (NCBI taxonomy): Eukaryota > Fungi > Ascomycota > Sordariomycetes > Glomerellales > Glomerellaceae > Colletotrichum > Colletotrichum caudatum. The sequence continues at coordinate 111,694 of MU846090.1, forward strand.
CCCCAATCCTTGTCGACGTCTTTTCTTTTTTCAACCCCCTTGTTGACTGCCTGAAGTACCGTCACGAGGAAATCGAATAGCTAACGTGTAACTTTGTGAAGCATCGCGGTTGTCAGTGCTATTCGACTAAGAGTATTAGTGAGCTTAGAGGGTTTTAGAGATCCCACATGTAAGTATGAGCCGCGTCCCCCATTGACACGAACTCAAGCTTGACTTTCCCACGGACTTTCTAAAGCTTGTTACACAGACGATGCATTCTATCTCCATATGTGGTCCTTTATAGAGCTTTCTGTGGCGGTAGTCGTTGCTTGCCTTCCGGCTGCGCGCCAACTTTGGCGGCATTTGACTCCCAAATTCGTACGATCAATCGGACTTAAATCACCAGTCTATCAAGGCCATGACCGACGAAAAGACTCTACCCAAAGGCTTAAAAACATATTACTCGTGGTCAACGGTCAGGACAAATCTATACCGAATGGTGGGAATTCATTCGTGTCCTATGCTAGGCAGTCTAGTTAATATCTTGATAGGATCGTGCGCCGCCTCGACTGTTTAATAGCATTCGCCGTTTCAAGTTATGATCAGCTTATAGAATATAGAAGCCCGTATAGAGGCAATGGAGGGGTTTGGTATGGATGCCATAGCAGTCAAAACTTCCATGCGCAGGCTGTATATATAATTGTTAATACTTAATCACTCTACTGGAAACTGTCTTAACCACTTATCGTTGTCTTGGTCTTGCACCCCACATGGCACTTTTTTCCAGTACTAAAGAAATAACCCGTATATTTCCTATTCAGGTGGAGGGCATTGCGGCAACAGAAAGAGTACTAGGCTCTGCCTTTGCTATGTGTTCCTAAATAACAGAATTTGCCAACATTGCGTTCAAGTCTGAAAGACAAACACGTTCGTGTTCCGGCATTTGACAGCTAAACTACTCATTTTCTCCGTTTATTCATGGTAGCTGTACAGTGATTTTGAGTAGACTCACGTAACCATGGCAGTCACTACAGCGGCAGTCGATTTCGGCGACCGGAGTAGGTTTGCCGGGCTCGGCGCCGGAAAGGTGGGTACTAGCGAAGCCGGCTACAAAACTGTGCCAATCAGAAAATGACGGCTCCGGTTTAGACAGAACCGAGTCCCGCGGAAGCAGGGTTGCTCGACTTGGAAAACAAGGAAGGAAGCGAGGGAAGAGGCGTCGGATTCAAGGTTGTCTTTCAGGGGTGAACTTGGTAGAAAACGCCGCGTATTAATAGTAAGGGGTCTGTGCCATACCGAAGGATGTGGGTATGCAAGCTTGATTGTTCAAAGTGTTATCAGATGTTTGGACCGCAAATCCGCCGAAAACCCACAGATAGGCACCGTCACTCCCTGTTTCGTCAAATAGGAGACTGGTCTCAGGAACCACTTGGTGAGCGGGTTCGCCATGCATTAAGTTGATACGGTGAGCAGAGCGATGGATCGACAAAACAGACACGAGCGATCGAAAACATAAGGCGGCGCGAGGGGCATGCCATTCTGTAAACCTGTATTTCCATTCCTCTCATCCTCACCTGCCCGCCCGTTTAGCCATACGGACACCCATTTAGATAGGCATATCGGTTCTCAACGCGCCATACCATGTCTACCAGATCCTCCATTCACGACCCGGGCGACCCCAGCCAGCCATTACTTGCGCAGCAGCGGCAACGCATCAGTACATTCAACTTTACTATGCCGTCGTTCGGCAAGCATCGACGCGTGTCGCCTCTGTCGGTACGACGCGCCTCGCTGCAAGAGGTGCACCCTCACCACGACGATGTCGAGCCAGTGCTGCCCGCCGCCCCCGTCGCCGCTCACCACGAGACACGTCTGCACAAGCCCCAATGGGCGCTGAGCGACAGGCCACCCAACACATGGGCCCAGATCCGTCACACTTGGCGTGAGGAATTTGCGTAAGTACCCTCTCGGTGCCGTTCGCCAATTGAAGAGGTCCTGGAGGCTGATCAAAGACAGCGAGTTTTGGGGCACGTTCATGATCCTGCTCTTCGGCGCGGGCGTCGAGTGTGAAACGCGTCTGAACTACCGCGGGCCTGACATCCGTGAGAACGCCGGCGACTTCCTGCAGTGCCGGCTGGCGTGGGCAGCTGGAGTCTCGATGGCCGTGTGGATGTCCGGCGGTGTTTCGGGCGGCCACTGCAACCCGACCGTGACTGTGGTGCTGGCCTTGTTCCGCGGCTTTCCCTGGCGCAAGGTGCCGGCCTTCCTGGCGGCGCAGGTACTCGGCGCCGCCTTCGCCAGTCTCGCCGTCTACCTCAATTACACGACCAGCATTGCCGCGTACGAGGGCGGCACTGCCCGCTCTGTGGTCGGGGAGCACGCCACCGCTGGTCTGTTTTTCACGTTGCCCGCCTCCGGTCTGCCCTACGCTGGCGCCTTCTACACTGAGTTCCTCGCCTCGGCTACGCTAGTGGCCATCGTCTTTGCTCTAGCCGACAAAAACAATCTGGCACCGCCTAAGGGAACCCAACCATTTGCTATGTTCCTGGCTCTGCTGGCTATCGGCTCCGCTCTGGGCATCAACACGGGATATGCCATGAACGGTGCTAGAGACACTGGCCCACGTATCGCGCTGGCTCTTGTTGGTTACGGCTCTGATGTCTTTACCCACGACTACTTTTACTGGCTCTGGGCGCCGTGGATTGCCGCCATCGCGGGTGGCGTGACGGGTGCTGGTGTATACGATGCATTCATCTACACTGGAAGAGACTCGCCTTTCAACATTCCCCGGAAAGAGGATGACGAGTTATTGTAATCTGGCATTTCGAGGACGGAGCACAAGACCGTTAAAGTTTCAATGAATAGTACGTCGACTTATGAGATATGATACACTGTGTTAGGATACACGCGACTCCAATATATTATCTGTGGCGGCGGCGGGCGCAGTAGAGATAGTACGTGCTGGAATGGATATTGAGCAGTGTATCAAGAAGCGTTATGTACGGTAGAAAGATGAATGAATATGCAAGCTAAAGGCATGACAAGAATGGCTCCAATCATCTTTGCATGCTGTGGCTGAGCTCGAAACAGATATTTGATCCTCAGAGTGTTTGTTTTTTGTTGTGAACAAGAAATTTAACTTTAATCCGGTGGTCTGTTCTTCGGGTTTCTTGTAAGCATATCCGCCATATAACAAATTGGCGATCGTGTAGTTGCAATGAACACTTTCGTGGTAGGTGGCCGATGATGGGAAACCAGGTTTCGGCATCAACCTATACCAATAATCTCAAGGTGTTTTCTCCTTCGAAAAGAATGAATATCGACAGTTGATTTCTTAACTATATTCTTTTTTAAATCACACTCTCTGGCCGTAGTGAATATCCGGTCAAGGTCTTGAGACTATGTGTGTTCGCTGTAACATTGGTGAGATCAAAGGATTGTGGTGGAAGGGCCTCGAACACCTTATAAATGATCAGAAGTGAGCTAAAATTGGAGTTCTGGGGTTTTGATGCTGAAATAACTCTCGGTATCTGGTGCAGTTCTACGCTGATAAAAAACCTGCTCCACCAGATGGGAATTCAAACAAACTATTCTAGATGAACCCCAGCAGGTCATTTTTAGGTCTTTGCACTAAACGCCACTTTCCCTTTTCCTCCTCTCCAACATGTTCGTCGCCATCTCCATAAAGCCTTTCACTGGCCGCCTCGACCTTCTTCTGCTGAGAACCGTCGCCATCTTCGGGGTTTCCGGGTTCGGGATACTTCCTCAAATGCTCCACAGCCCAGATCAGTTCTTCTGAAAGCACCGGAGGCGTCCGGCCCTTACCCATGAGCGTAGGCAGGCCTGCAACTCGGTACAGCCAGTTGAGCCAATCGAACGTCTCCCCCGTTTCCCATGCAATATCGTGGAACTTTCTCTTCTCCCTACCAACCAACTTCTCTCTTTCCCTTTCCCAGCGTTCCTGCTCCTCTACAGGAGGGAGCGCAACGGAACTTCTTCCAGAAAATACACGAGCCAGTGCAATGGCTTGGTATTCGAAGCTCCGAAACGTCAAAACTCGCGGCATACCCACAATGCCAAGCGTCTGGAAATCTTGAAAGAAGGTATGCTGGAATGTCTTGATGAGCTTGCCTTCTTTGTAGTCGTACAAAGCCCTTCCGCCGTTGGCCTCGGAATTCCAGAACGGATAAGAAGGCTTGTATCCCGTACAGTAGATGACGTGGTCGACGTCGTCGAGATATGAATCGTCCTCAAAGACAATTCTTCCGTCTAGATTGTACTCCTTGATGACGGGCTTCCATGCGATTCCTGGGGGCGGCTCGTCGCCGTCCCAGCGAGACTTGGAGCGCCGAGACTGAAACACTGGGGTGCGGGCATTCTGGACCAGCTCTTCCGTTACATCGTGGCCTGATGCAGAATTTCCAATGGTCACAACCTTTTTCCCAGTAAAGGGCTGCGGAGAGCGGTAGGTCTTGGAGTGGACTACACGGCCCGGAAACTGCTGTATGTATTCGTTTAAACCCTTGACATAAGGCACCTAGAAAGCGGTTAGTGCGTGAGCAGCTCTCATGACTCTATGAACCATAACAGCCCAAACAACGGGCCAGGATATGCATACGTAAGGGACCGAGTAATGTCCATTTGCGAGGACGACTGCATCGAAAACCTCCTGCCACCAGACATCAACGTTCCGCGCAGCATCGAACTTGCGTAGTGTCAATCTCCACTGCTCTGGTCTGTCTTTTGCCGTGATCCTAGTGACATCTTCGACTGTTGTGTTGAGCACCAAGATGGAGTCTGTCTTGTGCAGCGAAAAATAACTTTCTATGTATTGTCGGGGAACCCAGTGCGGTGCAAATGGACCATAGGCGAATTTTGCGTCCGAGAAAGCCATTGCAATATCAGGAACATTAGTGCTGCGATTATCGGTTAGCGACTTTTTCACTGCTTCATACGGCTGCCTAGAAACCATGAAGGATAAAGCCTTACGTCAAAGAACGATAGATTGGTGTCTGAGAGTATCGCTCCTGTTGATTATGAGGCTTCACCTGGGGTAGCTCGCTCGGGATCTCCACAGCGGGATCGACATCCGGGGGGAGACCTCCCGGCTGGAGTGGAGGAAGGTCCGACGGGGTTGAATCGTAAATCCTGCGATGCAACGTTAGCAATGGGCTGCCACGGCGTCACGGACTTGTGTGCCTTACCATGTTCCGCCAGCGGACTCTCGCCGTTCGAAGACCTGAATCCTCTCGAAATAGTTTTCCGCCTTGAAAGCGGCCGCGGTGACGGCACCTGTTACGTTAGCATGAGCAAACTAGCCAACATGCCACAACGATGACAATGCAGATTCCAAATTCGTTTCGTTTTATGTTGATTGTCTTGTTGCTTGAGGCAATGGGGTGCTGGGTGTAATAAGCTTACCTGCAGCGCCGGCGCCAATGATGGCAACGGACTTGATCTTCCGCTCGCCACCCATGATTTCTTTTTGGCTCCAAGATTTGGATCAAAGGAGTTCAAGAAAGTACTTGAACCGGCTTATAAAGTTTGTTGCAGAAAGGAATGAGACATATACAAATAACATCCATGAATAGGTACAGTTCATAGAAAGATAAGTTTCGTAAGTGAGTCTTTCCATAGGAATTTGTCATCTACAGGACTGTGAGAGGGGTTTCGGAGGGCAACTGAGTGGATAATGACGTAAGGACAGCTGAGCTGGTCTGGCGCCATCTTTCGCCATCCTCAGAAGCGATTTCACCATCGCCGCATCACGTGAGAGTTCGGGTTTTGAATTCGAACTTTTTGAGGGGAACCGGCAGACTCGAACTTTGAATTGCCCTCAGAAGAAGTCAAGCAAACATAGTCTTATCAAATCGGATCAAGTTCATAGATGTCGATGAATTCGTGTAACATATGCGGTGAAGCGTGTTTTTAGCGGATGTGCCCGGGTTCCGTTGTACTCTGGCCTAGCGGCTGCTGCGTCGTGAACTTGTATTATCCCCCGCTTCGCCAAGCAGCAGCCCTATGGGGAAAGGGACAGGGAAACCCATTGATAAGAGACCAATATCTTTCTGGGATAGAGCAGTTTTGAGCACAAGTCCTGATAACACCTAAAATAAGATAAAATGAGACGAAACAAAACAAAACCCACATCCACTTCGCGAACATACAGAACACAACGAATAGAAATTACAATGAATTCGATAGAATGGGGTCTGACATACAAATTGAGGAGTCTATTCACTTGATAGAATTTGGCATGATCATAAATATAAGACGGTCTTGAATCTCCTGCCTTTGCAGCTTGTAGATCATCCGATAGTAGGAGATTTGAGTCTACGTTGCAGATAAGTTATATAGATGATGGAGCTTGAGTTGGTTCAGGGGGAGGGAAAAACAAACACAACCTGGCTTACATTCAGT
>MU846091.1:0-20095 GCA_030867225.1 Colletotrichum caudatum
TAATTACATAGTAGTAATTATAGATCTGCTTTTGTTATTACAGTTATGAGCCTGCTCTACCCTAGACCTCTATATACCTTAATAGTATACGTATAGTTATATTAGAGACCCCTATAATTCCAGAGGGCCTAGGTTTAAGCACTGTTTGGGGCGGTTAAAAAAACCACCACCTAGACTTTAGCAAGATATACCCGATTAGAAGGTTTTAAAGAGTGTATATAGCCAGCCTTCTGATAAAGTAGCGTTGAAAGCCTGGGGGGGTGTGTCGTGATATAAGCCGTAATTGCGCAGTGGCAATTACGGATCCGCTTTTGTCATCACACCAGTTTATTGGACCCACAAGGCTGCTTGGTGGATATTGTGACGGGATCGCTCTTGCAAGAGCACGAGTCAATTTGGGGAGACTTACACATGCAGTCAGTCTGGCAATGGCGAGCCTTGCTGGCCCAACTAGATTTCTAGAGAGACTCGTACGTCTTTTACCTGACCAACAGGGTGCCGGAATATAGCTTGATTCTTCATACCAGTTGATTCCTAATCGTCAACCTGGGGAACAACGACAAAGTCACAGCTTCAACTGCACATATATCTATCCGCGTTGGCTCAGCAAGCGTAAAGAGTGTCAAGCAGTAAGCACCGCCCACGCTCACTCTGACAGATCGAATAGACCATGGGAAAAGCTGTGGATGACGCTCGCTCATGGGAAGGCTAGGCGATCGACGAAAGAGGAGAGAGCACGCACGGAAAGCCGAATGGGAACCATACGCTACGATCCTTCCACAACGCTCTCAGCCTCTGCGGCCCCGAAAAGCCATTCCCAAACGCGACATGTCACAAGCACCTCGCCCTTGGAGAGATAGGCCGTGCCAACAGAAGCTTCGGCCGGTATAGGTCTGCAAGGGAGTTCCTGGAAGAGGCCATCAACGGATTGAAGCCCTGCTTCCGGCGCGCGCGTGGTAGTTCAGCGGAGAGCTCGGAAGCACATACTTGGCACATCAGCCAGCTCGAGGACGCCGGCAACGCCTTCACAAAGCAATACGAGGCTGCTAAAGAGGTGAGCGCCGATCGCAGGATGTGTCGCGCAGTCGGAAACATGAAGGATGGCTAAACTTTTTCTCGTCTCGGAGAGAAAATGACCAGAGCCTGCTCGACCCAGAGATCGCGCAACTCCAAGGACGCGTGGAACGGGCTAGTTCGCGATTTCAACTCCGACTGACCCAACGAGAGCGCACGGGCTGCGGAGAAGATCATGTTCATTTCGTATCGATGGACCAAAAAGACGTCAGGGGCGAGATCCCCAGACGAACACAGACACACCCCGGCAGCGTTGCATGGTTGACGTGGTCGAGCAACTACCTTCGCCTCAACCCTCCGGTACACAAAATACAAGCTCCTCGGATGAGACGCATCTAGATCCGCACTTCTTCGAAAGATGTGTCATCAGTGATCGTTCAGGTCTGTCAGCTTAAGAACACATGCGGGCACATTCATGACCGGCCGACACAGCAGTTTGCGAATTCAATTCGGTTCTTATTTGCACACGCCACGTCTAGCAGCAAAACTATATACACATGATAAAAGTAAAACGACAGGCTCCCCGTGCGCGACTCGCAGGAACGAAAGACCTGTCAAAAGGTCCGAGACCGTGGTACAAAATGGACCACTGGTCCGGAATCCACCCAGAACCCTGGCTGTGGTGAAGAGGGGAACGATTCATCTCCGCTAGGGGGACGATCTACGCCTGATGCAAGCATTTACAGGTCGTGGGCGACATTTAGACGCGGCGGCGGCGGCGGCGGCAGGCAGGCTTGGAGGGAGCCGGCTTGGGGGGAGCCGGCTTGGAGTCGGCAGGCTTAGTGGCCGCGGGCTGAGAGGCGGCAGGCTGGGCGGCAGCAGACGGGGAGGCAGAAGCAGCGGGCTGGGAGGCAGCGGGCTGGGGAGCGCCAGAGGAAGAAGAGCCGGTGCCGCCGCCGCCGACGACGGTGATCTTGTCGCCGGAAGAGCCGTCGGCGCTGCCGCGGATGGTGCCGCCGGGGATGACGTCAGGGCCGGGGGCCTGGTTGTAGGAGGTGCTCCTGCCCCAGACGCTGAAGTTGACGGGGGCGTCGTTCTGCTTGTAGACGCCGGGGATCTTGACGCTGGTGCCGGGCATGCTGGTGGCCGTGTTGCCGGCGACCTCGAGCTGGGCGCAGGCGTAGTAGAACTCGGCCTCGCCCACGTGGGCGCCGTGGAGGGCGATGTGCTCGCCGCGGACGACGTACTTGCCGTTGGGGACGGACCCGGGGACGATGAAGTTGACGTTGTCCTCGTTCCAGCTGCACCAGAGGCTGTGGCGGAGGTCCTCGGGCGAGCCGCTCTTGCAGAGGAGGGACTGCGAGACCTTGTACCAGTCGAGGTCCTTGATGTCGGCGGTGGTGGCGTCGCTGACGGGGGCCATGTAGAACTGGGTGGGGCCGGGGTGCTGGATGCCGGTGGCGCCGAAGGCCTGCTGGAGGCCGACCTTGTCGCCGGCCTTGACGGTCATGGCCTTGGCGGCGGGGGTGGAGCCCTTGTTGCAGGTGAAGTCGGCGTCGTTGGGGGTGATGGAGCCGGAGGGGGCGTTCTTGAACTTGGTGGGCATGTAGCCGTTCTGGTGCTTTCGGATGTAGGTGTTGTCGCCGCCCTGCTTCTGTCCGTTGACCCACAACTTGTCAAAGGTGTAGTGGGCAGAGGCGGACGAGGCGAGGCCGAGGACGGCGGAGAGAGCGAAAGTGGCCTTCATGGTTGCGGCGGTGGTGGTAGTGGTGGTAGTGGTGGTAGTGGTGGTGAGATGTTGGTAGTGAAGGGCGGTAGAGGTTGATGGGATGTGAAAAGAACGTGGCGACGTCAAGTCGGAATGTAGAGAATGCACAAGAAAGAATACAAAAGAGTGTGGAATGAAAGCAGAGAACGAAGCTTGATGCTGTGAAGAGCAGAGTATCACTGCTGAGAGGGCGCCTCATCACTGTCTTTAAGTATTGTTGTCCTGCCGGACCTCGCGCCGATGTATCTCGGCCACGCCCTCCCCTACAAGCTCATCTCCAGGAGGAGGAAGCTGGTGGGCCCATCAACCGGACAGTATAATCGGTGGCGCCTCTGCTCCCACTACTGGAGCGTTCGAGGTTAATTGTCCATGGATCCCAAGAGCGTCGCGATGCAGCGGTACGGCGCCTAACTGCGCAGTTTCGACCCGCCATTGACGGCAACATAGGGGGAACGTCAGGAAGCGCCACTGCAAGCATGAGCCGCCGCAACGGGATATTGTTTGTGGAGCAAAGGGGGGACGGGGGAGGGTTGCTGGATGAGGATGTCCTTTTTTTCGACAGGGTCTCGATTAGACCGAGCACGGGTGGCTAGCCGTACGGATAGCTCGCGAACCTAGCAAGGTAATCAACACACGATACCGCCTTAGTCTATCTGATGTGTGAACTATACCACCGATGGTTGTTCTTGGTAGTTTCAACATTATGATGTATACACGGTCGATCTTATTGATGAAAAGTACACCTAGGCAGTGTACAAATATAGGAGGGGATGCTTGGGCATTGCGTGGAGATCGGACTTTCATCTAGATAGCCCACAGCGTAGGATACATTACGTCTACACAAGGACCTTCACAACTGTTCGTCCGATACGGATTTCCATCATCGTCATGGCGGCAAAGGTAAACTTTGCTCGGTACGGATAGAGGATCCGTAATCGATGACTGATGATCCACCCTGTCTCTCCACACTATCATGCAGACAGACACCTGTCCGATCCCGAACAAACGAAAGAACAGGGGCTCAGGGGCACCCTTCATCCGAATTTACATGTTAATCCCCCTTTGATCGTCGCATGGTATCATTCTTTAGACGACACCTAACCCAATAGCGATTGTTTGTTCTGGACGAACCGTACAGTTTAACACTAATATTTGGAGCTTTCCGCATAATAACAGGCAGAATATGACCTCAAGATTCTTCAACTGTCGGGTTCCTGAAGGCGGCATCATGTGTGAGGCAGTTCACTACCGGCAAGCTCACCGTCCTTTGACTTGCCAACATGCGCGAGTGATTCTTTAGCACCATGCCAGTTGAAGCCATGGGCCCGTCAAATGATGCGTGCGAAGCTTTCGTATTCCTGCGGAACCCTGGGGCGGATTCTTGCCGGCGCAACACCCTTCATCAGCCGTTTTCATGGTAAGAAACTTGAAAGAAGAAGGAAAGAGCAAGCATACACGCTGCCTAGGCTGAGCAAAAACACTACTTCTGGGACGTGTGAACCCCGTCGGTCGGCCTTGGCGACCTTTCCTCATGAGTGGTGGCATCAACTCCTTAATAACGGGGAAGATGATGCGTCACAGTTCTCCGTACCGTATTACATAGAATCTGGGCTCATGGTTGTGAGGGCCTCGGCCGTCGGGGGTTGCGAGAGGCTCGGATAACTCGTAAGAAACCGTCACACGCCCGTGGGCAGGGAAGCATGGCATGGCCCACCCTCTCTGAAACATGGACCTGCGAGGAAAAAACTGACCTGGTCCCAATCGGGGACATGGGCAATGCATTGATCGGGCGCGAAAAACCCCCATTCCATGATATTGAGGTCACTTCTCCACTGATTGTGTCACGAGGCGATGTATGATATACAAGGCGTTAATTGCTGACGATAGTTTATCGGCAACGTTATATCATTGTTAAAATGTTACAGGTCAACAGTTCGAGGGCCGCACAGTTCACCGAGCGGACAGAACATAATCTAATGAAGCTGTCATCCGTCTCCCCCCCCTTTCCTGTGATATGGTGAGGTCTCGGATTTTGTCGTCGTTATCGGCCCACCAGGCTTGATGAAGATAAGCGATTCACGATATACTACGATCTCATTTCCGAGATGAAGAATTACAGTTGCTCGGTGTCGAATCTCTGACATTCAGCCTGGAGTAGTATCTAAAGTGCGCAGAGTCTAAACACGTGTGGTCAAGATGAAGGATACGAATCCCTTGACGGGCGAGAGGAGCAGTAGCATCACTTATTCGACCAAGGGGCCACACAGTCGACGCTTAATGAAAAACCCACGACTTTGAAACACATCCACTACCTCGAAGCCAAGTGCCACCAACCCTGGCGCCGCGTTGGTGGCAACTTGGATGTTCAAGAGGAACGAGGTTGCGAGTGTTGTCACCTGGCTCTGAAAGTGTTCCGATCATCTTGGCTCATCATGTCTTCAAAAGTGTCTCCATCCGGCTCAGCGATGCAACAAAAAAACTAACAAAAAAATGGATAGGTGTTGGTATACTTTGACCGATGAGACTGAGCTCTGAAGCACCGTCCAGAACGCAATCTTGCAAGACCTGTGCTTCGAGGGAAGTCGTTTTTGTAAACGACATTTCTTTCGGTCTCAGAGCGCAAGCTTCGAGAGCCGAAATTGCTCGAGGAGAAGAAGAAATCAATCTCATTGTGCTCACTGGTGATGAGCCCTGTGTCCCGGACGTCCCCCATCCCGATGGCACCTCAGCTGCTTACTGGTGCAGTATACATGTAGAGAGCAATAACAGGAGACATGGCGGCGTTGTCAGATGGCGAAGCTGTATGCCGTCTCCAGCCGGGGAATGGTCCGATATTATATAGTGGCAGTACACCCCCTGTCTTTGCATGTACTTTGACGGTGGGTGAGTTCCTCGAGACAACCCCGCCTTCCAGAGCTGTTTCTACGATGCAGTCGCCAAGGCCTCGGGCTCAGGATTCGGGAGCGCGATTGATCAAGGAGAAATCCTCTCTCCGGATCCGGCAAGAATTGTAAACAGTGATTCGCCAAACCGGTACCCCTTGGCAAGTTTGATAAGTTCAAGATGCCGACAGGCGATCCTCAGTGCGGGTATGCAATCCTTTTGGAGACCGGTAAATTGACTTTCGATAGAGACCCGCACAGGCCGAGGGTTCTCCGGGCCCATGATCGATTATCGCGCACCGGCCACCGGTAGTCCCTGGCTGAATCCGTTGACCTGGTCTCGGTGGCGGTTCTGGCAGAGCCGCTGCTCGATTCCTTGCGAACGGGGGAGAGACTGGAGCGTAAAGTATGGGACTGGACTATATTGGAAGACTTGTGAGCTTTTGGCTTCTTAAGTATAGTTGATTGGTCTTTCCAGGCAGCACTTTGACGCTTTCGGCGTCAAGTTTGCGTGACATGTCGATCATGCAGCAGTGTGGCCTTTCCAAAGCTTATCCGAACGAGCTGGGGATGGTCTGCGTTACGGACGTGGCGTAGTAATTAAAACCCCTGTTCATTCAAACAATAGCTTTCAGTGGTACGTTGAAGAAGGAGAAAATTCGCCTTTTGTTACTCCTCAACGAAGGAAGAGGCCTCACGGCTTACTATTCAAGTTGCTCAACTTGTGTCCTGTCGTTCAATGTTTCAACCAAGTAATTGCCTATTATATAATCAGGATTGAGAACGGGTTGGAGAGAGCAAGCTCGGTTGACCATAGACAGGCCTTCGAATCTCGTATAGTGATTGCGGGTACAGCCACATTCAAATAAAAGACATTCTGAATATATCATACTAGCGCTGAAGCATGAAAGGCACAGAAACGTGCGTTTGATGATGTTATCCTTCACAAGTATAAGAGCGCGACTCGTCCGGATTGCCTCCAATGTACTTGGCGGTGCGAGGCCACCGGCAAATCTTTCTCGTTCTTTTACTTGCATCAGCGGGGGCAGTTCCGACGAGATCCTCCGGAGCCCGACCCTTCTCGACCCAGTCTACGAGGGCCTCCAGCGAGTTTTGCTTCGCCGGGACCTGGGGATAGGTTGACGCGCCACCACAGTGACCACCTCCTTGAGGCAGCGTCATGTCAGCCCTATTCGCTCGTGATGAATGTAGAATGCGTCATCACTACTTACCAGGGACCATGAACAGTGAGAGCCACTCCTGACCATCGCCGCCCGTTACCCGCGCGACCTCGTCCAAGTGATCGATGGGCCAGGTAGCCGCATTATATGGGTCGGCCCAGCCCTGTGTGACGAGCAGCTTTCCCCCCTTCGCCTTGAACGATGTGAGGTTGGGGCTGATGGCGTCGATCAAGCCGCCCACTTTCCCATCCAGCGCGTCCACGTCGGCGGCCCAGTCGAAAGTACTGCCGTTGTAGCTCAGGTCGTCGAAAACCATGTTTTGGAGCAGGGGGAGGGAAAAGGAGAGCGAGAGACGGCCTTCCTGAAACGTCCATTCCGACTCGCTGCCCAGATCAAAGCCCGGATAGAGGCTGGCGTCGGTCTCCGAATGACGGGGCCCGGCGTATATATCCCTAGCCGTCGCGACCTGTTCTGGAGCGAGGCAGGTCGACGCGTCGGTCGCCCCGTCTCCGCACGCCAAACTTTCGAGTTCGAACTTGCAGGCCAGCGGGTTCTCGAGCACTCCGTCTTCGACACCGTCCAAAGCGTCGCACTGGTCCAAGACTGCGTTTTTGATATGGTCCAGGGACTCCTGCGGTAGGAATCCCGAACTCTTGAGTGTGTTAGCGTACGGAGACACACGGCCGAAGGGTGCCACGGGCCCGGGAGTGATTCTTGGTTAGAGTTGGAAAAAAAAACCCCAACTCACAAGTGTGGCCTGCTGGTTCCACAGAAACGACAAGGCAAGGTGAGAGTACCAGTTCCCGGGACACCCCGCAGCTATCCCGTCAAACAAATCGGGATGGAACTCGGCCAACGCAAAGCCCTGAGAACCCCCGGTGGAGCAGCCTTTGTAGTAGGCGTGGCGAGGCTGCGCTTCATAAAAGACGCCCGTGATGCTTCTTGCCGGGGGCGTGAAAAGCGCGACGGAGTTGCGGATCCATGCGAGGACCTGGTTGCGGTCATGGAGATAGGGTAGGTCAACGCCGCCTGGATAGGCATTCCCGCCATTGTTCTCGGAGGCCCGGTGGCCGCCATCGCCTCCGGCGGTCGCGAAGCCTTTGCCGGCGTTCTCTAGCATGGCCGCATAGTCGACGGTGCCAGCCATGCCTCCGTTGCCTGTCAGGGTAGGTCAGTTCGCGTTCCCGGTCACATCGGGTCGTTGGGAAAGTTACCTACCGACTGCTAAGAACCTGCCATTGTATACAGCCGTATCAGGGAGCCATACTTCAAAAAAGACAGTGTTGTCCTCCGGGTACGGCACGCTGCCGTTCACGCGGCAAAAGGCAACCGAGTTGAACGTTCCGGATACATTCAAGGAGTTGGTCGGTACGAAGGCTGTTTTTACTGAGCCGAGGGTTGAGACGGACGATGTTATCAGGTCTGGTAGAATGTCACATCTAGCGCTGAAGTCTGCGCTCCCTAGGACGCTAGGCGACGAGAGCAACAAAGCTACCACAAGTGCTGAGAACATCACGAAAGCAAGTCGATTCGAAGGCCGCCTGTTCCTCCGTGTACTGGGAGTTCCCCTCATTGCGGGCTTTTCATCCTTTAAGTACACCTGCGCGAATTCAGGAATAGCCAGCACATGACCGTTTGTGGAGCACAACGAAGGTCTTCTTTTCTCCGAGGAGGGTGTTGAGAAAGGACACGTGTGAACTGGTCGTCCCTCGGCGCCGAAGCCGTCGAGTTGATTCGACGACATGATGAAGGGATACCGCCAGGCCGTGTGGATGGGGATACGTTTGTGGATCAGCCAAATGTCGTTCGACTAGCCCCCCCTGGGGACAGCAAGAAGACTCGACAGCCGTCACGAATTGCAACAAGACGCTGATCGTCGGTTCTTCCTTCGGTCGTCGGCGCCGATCGCCGCGAGCTTTGAGAGAACAAAGCAAGTAGAATCCAACCTGGGCCCCTGGCAATTACTCGCATTCGGGAGATGCAACCGGAAGGAAGGCATGATCCCCGCATCAAGGTCGTGTTGATGCTCCTCTGCGCGGGGGGCGGGGGGGGGCGTTGTTTACTACTCTGTACTAACTCTGCGGGACGGGCCCAACCCCGATTAGCCTGTGGAATGTTTGATCAGATTGAGTAGTTTTAACCACTGGATTGATTTTCTGGAGCTTTTAATACATGACGTCTGGTTGACCCCACTATGACTTGCCAGCCCCCCCGGCTTGGTGTGGTGCAGAGCCCAGGAGTCAATGGTAAGAAAGGTCGATAACAGACGTTGGGGCATAGTTATGAACACACTGAAAACCCATGGGACAGTGTTGCAGATGATTCAGCACTGGAAATATCTCTATTTTATGGAGCAGTAAGTTCGTGCTAGGTGTAAGATGTGTCAAAAGTGTCCGGTTCAGTTTCGCAAACGTCACGATGCAAAACTGACCTACTACTACGGCAAAACGGGTGGGTAGAGTGGAGCATCTACGTTCGGGTATCTCGATCTGGGGTCCGTATTCGGCACTTGTTTACCGATCCGTCATCCATTCCGCCACCCCCTGTTTGTAAGGCAGGGCATTGATCGAGCCTCCCCCTATCATCGGCTCCGGTGCAGGTTCCGCCGAGGAAGACGCCGCGCGCGCGCGTGAACAGAGCAACTCGACGTGGGAGATGTTGCAGCGTCTGGACCTCTGCACAAATCCTGGTTCAAGTCGGCTGCGATCACCACAACGTTCTTGGCCGACACCTGGGGCAATGCCGGCCAGGCTGTTTTGAAGGTTGGCCATGCCTGCCGGAAACCAGCAGCTAGATAATGTCCATGCACGCACAAGCCGCATACCTGATCTCGAGTGCTTTGAGACGAGCCGTTTTTGAGTATCTAGCTCAGGTAGAATAGGGTCTTGGACCACAATGTGCATATAAAAGGGTAGCAGGTAAATGTACGGCCCCTTTTTGGTATTTTAACGGCCCTCTAAACCTATCTCAGCTAGTTATAGGCCTATCTCGGTTAGTCTTATAGAAATACTATATCCTGCTCTATACGCTAATCTACCTAACCTAAATCCTAACCTAAATCCTAATCATTCTAACTATCCATACTATTAACCCTATGTATCTATAGAAGTATATATATCCATAAAAGATATATAGGATTAGTGGTTAGGATTTAGGTTAGGATTTAGGTTAGTTAGATATGTTTGCGTGATAGGATATGTTATTTTTATGTGTTATGGCGGTGGTGGCCAATGGGCCGTGAAAATACCAAAAAGGGACCGTATAATTACCTGCTACCTATAAAAGAGCACTGATGTTGTTGTACTGCTTAGTAACGCCGGTCCTACTTCCAAGAGGAATAAAGGGCGCCTATCGGCTGGCGGCAGCCCCTAGCCCATCGCATGCCGTCCAGAGTCTCTTAACAACTAATCACTAACTAATATAAGAGACATTCTAAGAATATCAGCTTTCTATCCTCACACTTGTGAAAGGACGGTAACAGGTATTGATATTTAATATGATCTATGACGTACATGTTTCTCGATTTCTAGACGTCGACAACACGGGCCTCTGATTGTGATGAAGAAGAAGAAGAGGAAGAGAAGGAGGAAGAGAAGGAGGAGGAGGAGGAGAAAACAGTCACATTTGCATGTGCGTGGATTGTGTTGACACCACCGTTACCAAAGCAAGTCTGGCTCGCGCGGCACCATCGCTGACATCGAGCTAAGGGGCCGCCTGCAGGGACCTACTTTTTCTGGCATCCTCGACGAATCATCATGGGTTTGGAAAGAGGGGTTGATAATGCCGCGCACACCACCATGGACAGCAGTTGAATGGTGGTTTAGGCAGCAATTGTGATGTGTCCTGCCGGTGCTGGTGCCGGTGCTGTGCGTTGGGCCTTGGTGGTATCTATCCCCGACGGATGCCGTCTTTCGAAGCCTGCGGATCGAGCAAAACAAAACAAAAAAAGTAGTGGAGGCGCTGGGAGAATATAATTAGGAATTCGTAAGCAGCTAGTGATATCTTGCTCCTTGTGCCATATTGTTGCCGGTGAATGAACTTGAGAATAGCCAACCAGGTTTACCACATAGCCGCCCCCAACCGCTCCCCAGACGTCATCGCGATTCTGCAAGCTCCCGGGCCAACGCCTTCAGTCGGTCCCTTCAGCAACATTCGATGACCAGAGTTCATGAGATCGCCACGCCGAAGTGGTGATCCCAAGCCGTTAAATTAAATATAACATGGTGATTGGAAGTAAAAAGGGCCTTTAAAGCTTGTCAATGATCTTCATGCTTCCGTCCTCGAAGACCTTGACTCGGGGTTTCTGTCATTGCGGCGGTTAGCATTGCGCCGTCCGGGAATTGCAAAAGCAAGATACGGGGGGGGGCAACAATCGGGTGGGGGTCGGACATACGCCGTCGATATCGTGCAAGCCCTCAAAGCGGCAGTGGACGTGGTTGCAATCGCGGAACCATTTGCAATGATGCCCGAGGGTGCAGCTGATATCGTCGCACTCGGAGCCCATACTGCATGGTATGCCGCGAGACTGACGCGTGTTAGCTTCGAGATCGGGTTGGGGGAAATCCAGTCTGGATGTCGGAGCTCACCTTCTGCTTCAATACCAGCAGCTCCCCCGCGCTCAGCCTCTCCCCGTGGACGTAGTAGCATTCCGGGTTCTTGCAGCTGTTAAGAAGATGGTAGTTGTTGCAAAAGTTCCCCTCTCTGCTCATCCGCTCCTTGAACCTCTTTTCTGCCGCTGGGTCTATCTTGGGCAGCGGCTCGTCGATGCGCTGGCTGTCCTTGTTGAGCAGGTAGTACTTGCGGGCGGCCACCTTCTTAGCAGGGGATATGTCGATCGTCTTAGGTGCCGTCGGGGCCCTGGTCACGGCGGTCCACTGGGGTGTCGTCTGCGAGCCGTTGGAGGGCGGGCTGGTAACGCGCGAGGGGTTATCGGCCGCAGGCCTCGGAGGCGCGCCGTTATTAGCAGAGTAGGTGGGGGCCACGCCGGACGCCGGTCTAGTCGGGGCGGCGCTCGGGAGGCCGACGGCCGGCGGCGGCGGCGGCGGCATGCTCATAACGGCCGGGCGCTGAACCCTCTCGGGCAGCTTCTCCGACATGAAGACCGACTTGAAGCTGACCATGTGGAAGTTGAGCTGCTTGAACCCCTCCTCGGCCGGCGTCGTCTCGATCAGGGTGAGCTTCTTGGCCACCTTGGAATCCAGCTTGTAGGGTTCGAGGACGGGTAGGTATCCGTTATCGTGGCAGGGGCCGAACAGGATATGCTTGCACTGGGTCACGCGGACCATGGCGCGGAGCATCTCGCGGATCTTGTGGTCGGCCGACTCCTTGCCCGAGCCGACGTCGATGAAGCTGAAGAGGGGCTGCGCGCGGCCGAAGGCGCGGCCGAACTCGCAGAGGGTCCTCTCGGTCGTGGTGTTGGGGACGATGCCCGAGGAGTGGAGCTTCTTGGCGAGCCCGTCGACGTTGAGGACCACCTGCACGATGATGTTCCAGTCCTCGCTGGCGGCCTCGGGATAGGCCTCGGTGACGTAGTTCTTGATCTCCGTCCATAGGAGATAGCCGGCTTCGGCGCCGCCGTCGGCACCTCTCTTGAGCAGGGCCTCTTGGAAGACGGCGCCGTCGCCATCAATAATGACGAAGACGAACGGGTTAGATTCCTGCATGCCGCGTCAGCTCGTTTCTGCTCTCATATGTGAAGCCCCTCGAGCTCATGACGGCGTGGTTTTGGGGGTGAGGGTCCTCGGCATACATTAGCCTTCTTTAGTAAAGATACTTCCTGTCCCAGGTTATTGGCCTTCGTCTGCCACATGCGGCGGGACTCGACCTCGTTACTATAATCGTCGCACTTCTCGCGATAAAGCGCTTGTAGCTGGCCGTGGCGTAGGATGAGATCCTCCATTTCAAGAAAGATCAGCGACGTGTCACCAGAGATCAACTCTAAACCCCGATAGTAACGGCCTCCCTCCATGGATGGACCGGGCAAGGGGTCTGTCGGGACCCGGAACCAAATCTCACCTGAATCATCTGATCGCGAGTGAAGTCATTGCGTCGGAAGATTTCCAGCTGCTGGACATAGTGATTTAAGTCATCTGAATGGTCCATGTCGCTGCCCTCATGCGTTTTTGCGCCAATCATTCGGGAGCCGCCTAAAGTTTTATCTAGTCGCGCAATGCTGCTGTTGGAATGAAAAACGGTGCCTATCGAGTGAGCAGTCGGACCGGGTTGGATGGGTGCGGGATGCAGAAGTGAGATGAAGTCGGTTGAAGTTTTTAGACTAGGTAGCCCGGAGTGCTCCCTATTACTTAAGCTTGATTCAAGGTGAGGTGGGGGGGGGGATCTCTCAGATGGGTACGACCCCCCAAACCGTCAGGCCATTCAAAGCGTTGTACGAGGACATTGTTTTGGAGCCACAGCACCTCCGTCAAGGCGTCTATCTACTGATCCCTGCATACGTACTTGGGGAGTTTCTTTTGCTGAGCCCATTCGTTGCGAACACGACCAATGATGCCAATTCCTTTTCTTTCCAGACCCCTATGTGTTCATTGTTCCGTCTGCGGAGACCCACATAACATGCGACTTGTTCTCCAAACGTGTCACACGCTGTTTTGTTCCCGAATGCGCTTCTCTCATTGTCTGTGTTCCCCTCAATGTTGTCTTGTATCCCTCCCTCCCTACTCCGGTTGAACCATCAATCCTTTGACAGCGTTGCAACGGCGCATTATGTGGCTAGTCGTCTTGCAAGGGAAAAGGGAGGGCCCTTTTCATCCATGCAATGGTAGTAGATACTAGAACCAACTTGTCTGTGTTTTGAAGTGAGACATGACGTTGAACGGCGCTAGGCTGGCCGGAAACAGTAACCGTTGGTTGGCAATGCAATGCATGGCAGCATATAACTGAACACCATACAAACAGCGCCCGGCCATTTCAGCCAATCCAAACAAAAGGACAAGACAAAAAGCGCGGTTGGTTGCAGGCTACGTCTGCAGCAAATCAAGAGCCAAGAGTTTGCAAAGTACGTTGCTTGTGTACTAATTAATCACCATGTCGTAACCACCTTTATTTACACTTTATATTAGCGCAACCAATATCAGCCCCGCTTGCCTATTATACCTATAAACCCTTTACCACGTTGGACCGAAAAACTTTACGTATCAAGTCTGCCAGTCTACTCAGAGTTTAAAGTTAAAGGAACTCTGCACACCCCGCCAGGGCTGCATCCTACTGGAATAAAGTTGCGGCTTGCGACTTTTCTGGATTTAGTTGCCCGGCAAGAACCAATGAGATGAACTTCAAGGGACCAGAAGAACACACGCCACGGGAGACCGGCAGAAGCAAGGCACTTCGAGATCGACCATCTACCTTGATAACTCTGTACACGCTCAGACACATTCCTCTTAACATGCACGTATCTATAATGGAAGTGAGCAGATAGTTCCAGACTGACTGTTGGATGGCAAGCCAAGAATTGTGCCTTTTATCTCTGCTGCATGACTGTTACATCTTGATCAGATGCAGGTTTTCCTTTCCCTTTTGGGTTCTACCACCACCTTTCGGCCCCCTCCCCTTGTCTGCGACTGGACTTTCTCCGGCCAAAGCAACACATTTTCTTTCTTTCTTTTCGATGTGACCTGTGCAATGATTATCACGATAGCAAAAATGCGCTTCAGTGATGTAGCGATTGTGTCCGCAGTATTGAAGTTTGCAAGGTGAACCGGTAAGTATTGCCTGCGTGCTTGAATGTATTTCGCGATGCTGGTTTCAGTCATGATATTTGAAAGAAATCAGCGGCATGGTGCGCCTTTATAGGATACAGAACCCAATTGCCATGTGACTCACTCATCATCACTGTCTGTAAGGATTAGCAGTGAAGCAGGAGCTATCCAAGAAGTCCTGTTGGATGGGTCTGAACGCTGTCGGTGATTAAGGGACATGTCAGTACTAGAAACTTTCAAACCTTATTTGGACGTCAAGGATGGTGATCCAGCTTGGTGTACTTTCTCAGCATATTGCGGTCAAACTTTAAACCCAGGTAGTCCATCGGAAATGTGTCGAGGCCATTCGACGAGCCTTCCGACAGTCCAAAGATATCATATCAGGGGTTCTTCGTAGGTCGTTTTTCTGCTGAATATGGTGCTTACTTAGCCTTGCAATAGGTGCGGTATATGTGATTTCTGCTGGACTACTGCGCCAAGGGGGGGGGAATCTGAAAATACACGCTCATGTGATGTAGTAAGCTCGTACCAGTAGACCAAAGAGATACGGACCTTTCGGAACCGAATTTATAGGTTTCTGGACGTGCATCAGATACCAAAAACCACAAGAACAGAACGTCAAGCACTGAAGAGCCGCCTCCCAGTGGGAAGAACCCTGTTGGCAATCTTGGAAGTCGCATTTGCTAGATATTAAGGTCTTGGAGTGGCTGGTAGCTGGATGAGGAGGAGTGATTACCTGCAACTGAGAGCAACGGTCACTGTATACTTTCTCCGTAGTCAGCTTGATACTTCCAGAAAGTGGGCCTCTGCTTATGACTATTGAGATATCGGCTGCGAGCATGAAACATCACACTGTTCAAGCAATCTATGGATCGATTAGCACATGATTCCAACGCCCCGGCCTCCCTCAAACGAACCTTGAAATGATCTGCAACCAGGGTGGCCCAAGTGTTGCTGGCATAAGCACTCAGCTCCCCACGTGGGAACAAGTACTCAGTCATCGGGGTCGCTGCACTTGAGAAACCACCAAGAGGAGAAGATTGGAATGCAAAGCATCCAGTCATGCCATAAATCTTACCTCGGTGAGAATGAGAAGTTGGGTGGACACGTAAATTGCATTGCAAGGAGCATGAGCATGGTTCAAGTGCAGAAGCCTGTCCGCTCACGCTCATTGAGAATTATCCCTCTAGCTCACGATACCATGCTACGCATCGCTTCGTATGGACGGTTGTCTAATGGTCTGTCGATTGGCTTTCCCGCCGTCGGCATTTACAGCAGTTGCCGACGGTTCAGGAATGTTTCCTGGAATGCCAAGCGCGGATATGATGGGAAGTTCTACCCGTTTCTGCCACATGTCTCAGCTAGTGGCTCGAAAGAGAACACAAGAAACAAGCCTCAAGGTCCTCTGCTTAAATTAGTATAGAAACGAGTGTATGTCTCGGAACGCCCTCTCGATGATTTTTATGCATGGCTATGATAGCTGACGACCGGAAATTTGCTCTGTATCGTGAGATCATAGCCACATGCACAAATACGGCAAAAAGCTACAATATTGGAGCCCAACAAACTGTACATCCTGATGTATAAGGGATATGGTCTGCAAATGAAAAGTAGGTGAGGATGTCTTATGCATTAGCCCAAGACCCAACGGCTGAGAAAGCTGATGGACTGCCTAACTTGATGTTAATCACTTAACGGCGAGAAGCAGACTTTGAACATGCTTGATTTTCAAGTTGAACCAGCCTGTCGCTCGGGAGAATTTGGTAGGGTAGCACATGGACAAAAGTCCTTAGGTTCCTGGTTTTGTTTCTTACAAACTTTGATCCAACTCCGCAGGCGTTAATGACAGTCCACCTATACTAAGATTCGTGAAGGGCGTATTTATATATCCGTAAAGGGCAATCCACAGTATAAGTGTTGGCCTCATACACTGTTCCGTAATAATCATGTTGTCGCAGTGGTCATGCGATATAAGGCGTTAGTTGCTGCTCTGCGACTAACGGCGTCGTTTTTTGCATGACACATGTTATTGTGTTCATACGCGTTTTATCTCTCGCGTGATATTCGACTCTAGTCTGTAAGATCACAGTCTACATAAGCTAGAGCCTGTATGCCTGGCATATGGTATGAAATGTGGTTTCCATCAGTGAGACCTGAATAGCATCGTGTTATGAATAATCTTAACGAAAAACATTTCGAAAGTTGGAAATCCAGTCACCGCCCCAATTTACGCCCCGGCCGAATGCCAGTTGGCGACCAAATTCCCCACGTTAATTTCAAAACTGTCCAGTCTGTTACACCAGCTGAATGCCTCAGTGCTCTCACATTCCTGGCGAACGGTGAACAAAAAATGTTCCATGAATCAAGAGCCAGGGTGTTATGCGATCGGTTGAAAGGGTCTGGTTCAAACGGGAGCCCCGTTCCTCACGGGGGGGGGGATGGTCTCGACGCAGGTAGCCGCTCTCTAATTCACTACGATCTAGTAGCCATGTATCGTGTTCTTCTGCTCTCACTAGCCATTACTGCTTTTGCATTAACATCCCAAGCATCTCGCCCATCCCGTCGAGACAAGGTATCGTGTCTCTGTGAAGATGAAGGTTGGAACACCGCAAGACAATGGCTTGGCCTCTTCTCAACAGGCGGGGTCTCTAGCAAAGGGGAGCTTGCTAGGATTGTAATACTGTGATGAACCGCAACGTCTAGTCATTTGAGAGAAAAGTAGTTGTCCTATTAAGAATCTACGTATGAACCGAAAATGAGCTAGAAATACTCATCCCAAGTGGTCTGTGCGGTGAGACGCGGTGGATACTGCTGATACTAGCCACACGAAGCTATTCCAGCTTCACGACGCCGCTTTCGTTCCCGTCGTAGTCGGAACCGATGAGCCATGGGACATCCTCACCGAGCCGGGCGACAGCACCACGGCCAATGAGATGCAAACGCCGAGCTTTCTCCTACACTCTTGTGACCAGATCGCGTTCAACTGGGAATACACTGCTGTAACAACCGGCCTGAACCCGTGAGTTTTATCGTGATCAAGTCGATAGGTGCAAGCGAGTTATTCATGGTTTTGCAGGACTGTTCCAGCAGGGACCCCCGTTTACCTTACTGGGAACGACGTCCTTCGGGTCGACTTGGGGACAGGGTTGGTTTCCAACGCGACATCATGCGGAGATTGGATTTTGCTGGCTCGCCAGGTTGGCGGAACTTGTTATATTGGAATAATCATGGCCATTCAGAGCTTGTCAAGCAACTCGGCGGAAAATCGTAACGGACACGCCAAGGTTGAATACGAACATGCATATTCACATCTCCAGTTACTCCGTGATGCTTCAACAGATCCCACCTATTTCCAGTTTTTGATCTTGATCCATGTTGCCAACAGCCGTCGACCCCAACCCCGCCATACTACAGGCATGACGATCGATGACCACTTCGGCCCCAACTGCCACCTTCCCAAACAGTCCTGACTTATATCAGGCCCAAGTAGCATTGGCTGTGCCGGATTTGACATTGATTTTTCCCTTTGCTTCTTGACTTATTCCACATCAAACGCACCCCTGATTTGGTCCAAGTTCGAACCCTGGCCACTTGTAAGACTTTTGTTGTATACTGGGGTATGCGAGTTGAGCCAATGCCAACATCAACATCACAGGACGCCCATGTAATTTCGTACCGCGTTCCGTGAAACATCTCCTCTGCCAGGTTTTCGACATGTTCATGCGCCATTGCTCTCATCTGAGGCAGGCAACAATACATCTCGGCTAGCTAATTCATCTTTGGCGTTGTACATGTGGAGTCTTCGATCCTCGGTGTCCTCGAGTATTACCAAAGTTTTGACGTCGGCACTGGCTGGCAAGTTCCTCGTCACAAGATAACACATCCTCGGTGTGACGTCAACTACGCAAAAATTGATAATGCCTCTCAAAGCGCATGGAAACAACACTATTGTGAAGCCGACAGTCACGTTATGAAACGGCGAGGTGTTGCTGGACTGCGAATATATGCGCATTCAGGTGTCTGCAGCAACTACCGTATCCCGGGGACGCTCCCAACGACGGACGAGACCAGGTGGGAAGACAACAATATCTCAGACTTCTCGCGAACCAACCTCATAATGGCCTGCTGACTCGGAGACGGATCCATTGTGTGGCCTCGATGCGAGAGTCAGCTACGTTACTGAAATCGAGCATTAGGGACTGTGAGACTCTGCATCGTACGGCTTGACAGATATCCAATACAACGGATTACTGGTAAGTAACCCCCCAGATTCCAGTTCCGATGCCATCACAGCTGATAAACGGTCAAGCTTCTGATGTCCGACGCAAGGCGTACGAGGTCCCCATTGGGCGCAGGCTCAAGCACATCGGGCAGCGTGGCGCGCTGTTATTCATGGCCCGATCGCTGGACAGCCCGGCTTTGCTGGCCATCGGCGAGATTCACGAGGAAGAAGTGAGCTTTCGAGGAGGTCATGGTCCATGTGATCGAGATGCGGAAAGTCCTGCGGTGCCCGAAAACGCTCCCTCCCGTACTTCAACTTCTGAGCTGCCTCGTCAATGGGGACTGAAGCCTGGGAGGGACTGATGAGGCAGAGTTTTTTTTTTTCTTTGTTTTTCTTTTGAACAACGTTAGTATCTGGCCTTTGAGTGATCCACATTCTACGCTTGAGCTTCTTCATCACTCCGCCTCCGTCCTCATCACTCGCCGCCATCCACCATCAAAACGCCCGAGACCCAAGATCGTCCGGCTTATCACTGCCCCCCCCCCAATCCTCCCCGCCTCTAAAGCTCCTTCTCCAAGACCTCGAACCACAAATCATCCCGCAGCGCCGCGCCGCCCACGAGCTCACCGTAAGGAAACTCCCTCCGCTCCCCCGTCCTCGCGTAACCCCTCCGCCCGTACCACGCGATCAGCTCCGCCCGCGTCCAGATGACGCACATCTCCATCCGCCGGGCCCCCAGCGCCCGGCGCGCGAACGCCTCCGCGTGCGCCAGCACCGCCCGCCCGACCCCGCCGGCCTGCCGCCGCGGGTCCACGGCGAAGAGGCCGAAGTAGGCGACCGCGGGGTCCGTCTCGCGGCGGGCGACCTCGCAGCACGCCAGCGGGGAGGAGAAGCGGCGGCGGGACGGGTCGGCGTCGTCGGCGGCGTCGGCGGCGTCGGCGTCCGTGACGAGGAGGACGACGCCCCCGGGCTCGGCGATCTTGGCGAGGAGCCCGGCCTCGTCGATGCGCTGGTCGGCGACGAGGTCGGCCTCGGTGGTCCACCCCGCGCGCGAGGACTCGCCGCGGTAGGCGGAGCGGATGAGCGGGAGGAGGACCGGGACGTCGGCGGGCGTGGCGGGGCGGAAGGCCAAGGATGACCGTTTGGGGGCCGATACGGTCATTTTTTCCCTCTTCATTTCTTTTCTTTCCTTCTTCTTCTTCTTCTTCTTCCTCTTCTTCCTCTTCTTCTTCTTCTTCTTCTTCTTCTTCTTCTTCTTCTTCTTCTTCTTCTTCTTCTTCTTCTTCTTCTTCTTCTTCTTCTTCTTCTTCTTCTTC
>MU846091.1:20105-76316 GCA_030867225.1 Colletotrichum caudatum
CTTCTTCTTCTTCTTCTTCTTCTTCTTCTTCTTCTTCTTCTTCTTCTTCTTCTTCTTCTTCTTCTTCTTCTTCTTCTTCTTCTTCTTCTTCTTCTGGGTGGCAGCTTGGTGGGCTTTCTAGGGGTGAAAGAAAGGTGTTCCCCCGCCTCCCTTTGGTCTATGCCGAGCCGCGGCTTGTGGAAGGAGAGTATACGACGTGTTGGGCGCGATATGGATGTCGTAGAAGGACTCGGACTTGTGAGAACTCGGTGAGAAGGAAAAGAGACAGAGAGAGAGAGGATGCCGCGATGTGTAAAATCCTTGACGAGAGCCGGCACGAGGTGACATTCAGCGCATCCACGAGAAGAAGAGGAAGAGGAAGTGGGAGGTCTTCGGCCTCGGGATCCCACCGCATCGATCCACACCCGCGTGGGTCATACACCCACAGCAGCAGGGCATATGCCGGCCTTTTTTTCTTTTGCAAACAGGGATCCTGTTATTGTCCCAGAGGAGAGGTGGCGGGGTGGTTGCGGCAAACACGAGGTGCACCAGGCACAGCAGCTAGAAGGCATCATATCATCATCGTAAGGGACGCAGAGGTCGACGATGCTTGTTCTACATGGCCCTGACGACTCCTGAAAATGTTTTACCCCTTCCCTCCATTGTGCCGTAACTCGGGATGAAGACCCCGCCGCCGTGGCACCCCCCGGATCATAGCTTCGTGACAAATGTCGAGGCACCATACCAAAAAAGAAAAAAGAAAAAATATAAAAAAAGACGGCTTGTGATCAAGACCTGGTTCTCACTTGATCAGAAATCAAAAAGGACTAGGGTAAGAAAATTGGTATTTGTTCGACGGGGTAAAACTCTACATCAAGAAGGGGGTGGGGGGTATCAATGCGAGCGCGCAAACCAAAAAGACGCAGACGCAGATGCTATGCTATGCTATGCCATGCCATGCTACTACCAGAATCATGTCTCGCCCTACCTCATCACACCCCCATTCCCCCCTCCGTTTGATGCCGGACGGTCTCCTCCGCCCGGACAAAGCCTCCCCCCACCCGTTCACCTCTTCTTCTTCCCCTTGGGCTGCGGCACGGTGACCCCCAGCGCGCTGTCCCACACGCTCGCGCTCACCTTCGCCGGGATCTTGCGCCCCCGGAGCCGCTGGTCGATCAGCCACATGCCCACCACGAACTCGGCCTTGCCGAGCATCCCCCTCCGCTCCCGGTCCACGAGGTCCCACACCTCGGCGAGCTCCTCCGCCGGCAGCCGCGACCGCCGCCAAATGTCCCGCGCCACCACGTTGACCACGCAGTCGCCGGCGTCTGCCTCCGCCGCCGCCGCCGCCGTCGAGGACCCGGGCTCGGGCAGCAGCAGCCTGCCGCGGTTGCTCGCCCACACTGCCTCGTACCGCCGCCGCTCGCGGGGCGTGATCTCGTCGCGCCACCGCCGCCGCGCCCCCTCGCGGTGCGAGTGCTTGTTGCTCGCCCGCTGGTGCCTCCTCTTGCGGATCTCGTCCTCGTCGTCAGACTTGGACGGCGGCCGCCGCAATGTCTGCCGCAGGCGCGGCGACCTCGTCCGCTGCTGCTGCTGCTGCTGCTGTGTCGAGTTGCCCGTGTTGGAGGGCGTCAGGCGCGCCGCGGCGAGGGACCCGGCCATGATGGCGTCCGAGAGCGAGCTCAGCGGCAGGTTCGCGTTGGACGAGGCCGGGGTGCGCCGCGGGGTCGCGTGGCTCGGCGAGCTGTTGGCCGAGGAGCGCCCGGGCGGCGTGCTCTGGGCGGATGAGTATACCGGACGGGGAGAGGGGTTGACCGCCGCGAGGGCGTCGTGGTGGTGGTGGGGCGCGGCCGTCTGGCCGGATTCGGCCGATACAAACGTGTCGTTGGAGGAGCTCGTATCGGCAGTGGAGGGCCGAGCCCGAGCGGGCTCGTCGCGACGAATCGGCTCCCGCAGGGGGCCGTGGCCATACACCGATGTCATGCTTCGGGACTCGTTGGCCGGCGGCGCGCCTGCTTCCCTCGACTTCCCGCCCGTGCTCCGCGGCTGGGGAGGTGTCGGGGGCCGCAGCTTGGCCCTGGACGCCGGCCTCGTGGGCTTGGGGGACACGACCTCCGCGTCTGCCCGCTTGACCACCGGCGGCGAGCTGGGGGCGGCGGCGGCGGCGGCGGCGGCCTGTTGAGCCTTGGGCCGCGACCTCCTCGGTTCGGGGGTGGCGGGCGGCGGCGGCTTCGACTCGGGTCTCGTGGTCTGCGTGATGGGAACCCGCGTGAGCTGAGACTTTGACCGCGTCTCTGGCACCTCCAGCGACATCGGCCATGTCGCCATGGTAGGCTGTGTCTTCGTGGCCGGCGGCAGTTGCTCGGGCCCCGGCCGCTCCTGAGAGATCCTCGCCGGCGAGAGCAAGGGCTTGAAGGGCTTCGGCGCGGGTTTCCTCGCCTGCGGCGTAACTTCCTCCTCTATAGATACTCTCCCGTCGGCCGTCACAGGCGTCACGGGCCGCGGCTTCTCCCTGGGCTTCGGTTTCGGAATCGTGGGCCTTTGGGCGCCAGACTGCTCAACATCGTCCTCCTCTTCCTCCTCCACAATCCCCATTCTCGAGGCCTTGGCCCTCGACGGGCTGAGCTCCCTCTCGGGCGTCAGCGGGCGCACCTGGGGCCTTGGGCCGTCCCCGCCGCTCCGCTTGACGGGGTCGACGTCGTCGGAACCCCTCTCGAACATGGTGATCAGGTGTCCCGTCGCCGATATCGAGCTCGTGTCGGGCAGGTCGAGGCTGCTCACGACGCTGGACGACCCGGCACTACCGCGCCTGCCGGCCTTTCCGCCGCCGCCGCCGCCGCCGAGGCGGGCGTTCTGCATCTGGTGCAGCTGGTTCAGCTGGGCGGGCGTCAGGGAGGCCGGGCTCGCGTGCGGCTGCGGGCTAGGCGAGGCGCTCCGCGAGGCTGCCAGGGTGGCGGCGATGTAGCTCGGGCTCTTGGGGTCGAGCCGCGTGTGCGGGGTGGGGTGCAAGGGCGCGGCGGGGCTCGAGACGAGGAAGTTGGACAGACGGTCCCGCACGTCGGCGGTCCCGTCGCGGCCGAAGCGGTCCCTGTCGGCGGGCGCCGTGGCGGCCAGGCTCGTCGTTCCCGTATGCTGGCGCTGTACCGGGCTCGCGCTCGTGCTCCGGTTGTGGGCTGAGGCGGCGGAGGCGGCGATGAGGCTCGCGCTGCGAGGGCGGGCGGGGGCGGGTTTCGGGGGCGGGACAGGCTTCGGCTTCGTCTTGTTGAAGGCGATGTTGGCGCCCTTGAGAGCGGCGGCTGCGTCCGAGGCACCACGGGCGGCGGCCGGGGAGGAGGAGGAGGAGGGGTGGTTACGGTCGGCGTTCATCATGATGGCGATGGACGGCCGCGCGGGGTGTCGTGGTGGGAGAAGGCAGCATCGGAGGGTGCTTTTGTTCTTTCCTAGCAAAAAGAAAAATGGCGGCCCGGATGGTGATGGAATCAATGGATCGTCAACGTTTCGGTCATTATGGGAGCTTCGTCATGGAAACCGCGGTCGGTGCGCGTGTGATGTCAAGTCATTCAGGACCGGTACGGTACGTCTTGTCGTTGTGGTGTTTGGATAGAGGGCGTTTGTCTGACGTTGAAGAAGAAGAAAGGGGGGAAAAGGAGGTGGGAGGATACGGATCACGTTTGCATCCCGGCACGGCGGCTGAGCTCCCTCCAGCTTCCTGCGGAGATGTGCGCAGGGGTTGGGTGGGTGGGTGGGTGGGAGGGAGGGAGGGAAGACTTTGGATGGCCGGATGGATGGATGGATGGATGGAGGATGGACTTGACAGAGGGGAGAACGGGCGACGGCAAATACCCGTAGGAACGAATCAACGATATCTTGTTATCCGTACTTACCTACGTACGTACCGACGCAGGTAGCTTAGGTAGCTTGGGCAGCTTAGGTAATGGGTGCAAGATGGAACGAACGGGTGGCCCCCTCCCGTTGAACTTGACTCAAACACGCTGTGTAGGTGCTGTGCTGTAGGGTTCCCCCCCTCCGAGTCGGAGCGCCTATAAGGCTGAAACACCTGCCCACTGCCCATTCCAGCGAGGGAAAGCCCTGGCAAATGACGCAAATCGGGAGAGGGTGGGGGCACCACCACCACCACCACCACCACCACCACAACACACCTACCAAGGAACGTCACCGTCCATCTCGACATCACCGGCGTCATAATAGCGGAACCCGAGCACCTGGGAAGCTAAGCTAGCCTTGTACGTACCTGTCTGTCTGTACCTTGTGTAGTACGCGTAGCGTATGTAGTTGGCCGGCGTTTCCCTCATAAACAAACACCGGGCGCACGGCATCTCCATTCCCTATCCGTACTCCTCTCCTCACCTCTTCCTTTGCACACTCGCGCTGGAACCTGACAGCTACTACACCGTCTGTCTGTCTGTTCGTCTGTTCGTCTGTTCGTCTTGCCTCTCTTAGCTCCCGTCTTTCGTCAATCCAGCTTTCCCCCGCCGCCTGTTGTCTTTGCATAATTCACTTTCTGCACTGCACATACTATGTTTGGCCCGAACCCCGAACCATCGGCACACCGAATCACGTAATCAATCTGCATCACAGAGGTCTGGAAAAGAGTGACGTATCTATCCATCATCTCGTTTTTTTTTGGTTCTTTTCCTACACTAAAAAAAAAAGAGAAGAAGAGGAGAAAAAACAAAATAGACCTCTTATGCTTGATGGCCAGACACACGCACGGCGAGACAGGCAAAACAGGGGGAAAGGAAACAAAACTGACAAAAAAAAGGACGACCGGGAAGACGAGTCCGCTGCAAATCCAGGCCCGGAGCCGCCATCCTGACGCCGTGGAAGAACCAACAACGCCGATGCTACCCATCCATGGAATCCATCCCTTTGCTTTGATTACCAAGGGAAATTTTACCCAGATAGGGGGGGTATGTATTCCCGACAAAAAAAAAAACAGAAAAAAAAAGGAGTGAACAGTCGTTGCGGCTGTTGATGATCTCCCAAGGGGGATGGATGTCTCTTTCCATCTTGGTCGTTGACCACAAAGTCCCCAGAGAGAAGAAGAAGAAGAAGAAGAAGAAGAAGAAGAAGAAAGGCCTCGCGGCCCACGCCAATCCCATATACACGGAGACAAGAACCTGCAACCCCCCGGCATAGTCCTCCACTCCAACCGTCTCCTCTCTCAAACACAATCGGCCAAATACTAACGACACGAGAAGAAGAAGCCAAGAAGCGTCCGCAGACGTCGACGTGTCCTCGACGGAATCGCCGTTGGAAAAAAGAAAAGAAAGAAAAAAAGGCGTTTGTCGTGCCCGAATGCGTCGATCGTCCAGACATGAGGAGCGTAATCATCCGACATCATCATCAGGTTGAAGGAAATTCAGGACTGGCATGGAACAACACCAAGACGCCACGAGGCGCCGCTGTGCTTTCTTCTTCTTCTTCTTCAGTATCCGTCTTCGTCTGTCCACTCGCTGCCCGAGATGATGCGGTTGCCCTCGCCATCGCTGTACACGTGCCCTCCAGGTGCCGTCATGGGGAAAGGCCGTTGTCTGTTGGGGTCAATCGCCGGCGGCCGGTATCCCCCTTCGAGCTCCATAGGTTTGCCGCGAGCCGCCCGCACCTTGGCGTAGTATGTGTCTGTGACGTCTTGCTCAGGCTCGCTGGCGTCGTCGTACGTTTCCCAGTTCTCCGAGCCCGTCACGTTGCTAGATCCGTTGGACGAGTTGGAGATCTGCCGGGGCGGGGGCGCTTGGGCATATGACGACGCGGGGTATTGGCGTATGGTGGAAGAGTGGTATTCGTGCTGGGAAGAGCCGCCCGAGTGGTGAGAGCTCTTGGACGCGTACGACGCATGCGACGCGTGCGATGCGTGCGATGCGTGCGATGCGTGCGAGGCGTGAGATGTGTGCGACAGGGTCGAGTTGGCCCTCATCAGAGACGGGTGCTGGCAGTCGTCATCGTATGGATCTTCCAGCTCGACCTGCCGCACAATGCTGCCGCTGCCCAGTCCCGCCGACTTGTACGGGTTCGCGGGCGTCTCGAGCTCCACCGTGTTCAGATCCCTCATCCTTGGAGGCGGGGCACGCAGCTGACCTGCGCCGCGGACCGTTGCGTACGCGTCGATCCGAGACGCCGGTCTTTCCAGCCTCTCGGGCGAGTTGTTGCCGTACTTGAGGTTGGTGAGCGGAGGACGCGCCGGGATCCTCGAAGGGCTGCCCGGCGGCCTGTTGAGCGTCTGCGCCCGCTCTCTGACGGAGCCCATGGAAGAACCCGGGCGGAGGATTTCTTGGCTCTTGGCATGGGCAGAGACGGGTCTGGCGTGGCCCGTGCCCGTCATGCTGCCGTTGGTGTTGGAGCGCTTGATCGAGATGGGCGCGGGCGCGGGAGCCGGCGTCCTCGTGCCGTTCCGCGTCGGAGGCCTGGCCGTGCCGGCGGTGCTATTGGCCCTGGCGTGTCCCTTGGGTCTCGTGGCGGATGCGGGGGTGGCCCCGACGCCGGGCGTCTTGGATCGCGGGCCGGGGGCCGGTCTGTCTCCTCCCTCGAGGACATCGAGGTAGCGCTCGCCGTGGACGAGGAACGGCCGTCCGTACTCGTCCTCGAAGCGCTCGAGCGTCTTGCGCAGATCGGCGGCGATCTTGGGGAGCTCCTTGGCGATGCGCTTACGCATCTTCTCTTCTCTGAGGAGCTTGCCGGGGTCGCGCTTCTCGCCCTTTTGTCCTCGCATCATCAGGCGAGAGGCATCTTGGCTGGAGGCTGCCAGCTCGTCCCGCTCCTGGGTTAGGCTCTTGTGCCTGTCGATGAGCTCGAGTGTCGGCGCGCGCTGTTCCTTGAGAACCTCGAGCCTCTGGATCTCGCGCTCGTGGGCCTCCAGGAGGGCGTCGCTGTACACGTCGGAGAATGCGGGGGTAAACTCAAGCATCTCGTCCTCGGACAGATACAACGCGTCCCACAGCTCCTGCAGCTTGCAGCGCGCGTCCTCGACGAACAAGTGCAGGTTCTGTCGCTTCAGCTCGTTCAAGCGGTTCAGTTCGTCCTCGAACTCGTTGATCTGCCTCACGCCGCAGCCCCTGTTGCCGTTGAGGAAGGCCTTCCTCTCGCCCACGTCCACCTCGAGCTTCTCCCAGAGGGCCTCGACAGCGGCCCTGAGGTCCTTCAGGCGCTTCTCGCGGTTCTTCTTCTCGTCCGACAGCTTGTCGCGTTTCGCCTGGAGTCGCTCGAGATCCTCCTGGTGCAGGCCCAACTGTTCGGGCGAGTCGCGGTAGTTCCTGACGATGGCGCCGTCGGTTTGAGCTTGGGGAGTGCCCAGCTCGGCCCAGAGCTGAATCATGTTCTCGCATAGTGACCTGACGGTGGCGATGCGGCGGGTGTACTCTTCATACACCCTCGTGAACTCACGGTCGAGCCTGTCCACGTACGCAGGCGAGAGATCGAAGTTTGGGGGGATGGACTGGTTCGGGCCGGTGGGGGGCAGGGGAACCTGAACAAAGGTCGCTTCGAGGTGTGACGAGTATGACTCCAGCGCTTCGACAAGTTCTACAGGAGCGGTCAGCAAGAGGCAAAAAATGGAAAGTAAAAAAAAGAAAAAAAAAGAAAGTAAAAAAAGAAGGTAAAAAAAGCCTCCCGTCATGCCTGGGGCGACTCACTCTTGACTTGTTCGTAGCGCTCTCTGTGCAAACGGGCAATCTGCTTGTGCTTCTCCTTGAGCGTTTGCAAACAGCGCGTCAGGGGGTATGTGATCTGAAGGTCTTGATTGGGGCCGCGGCGGGCGCGGTTATCGTCGAGGGATGTCTCCATCTGTTGAATGGTGGTGATGATGCGCTCGGCTTCGTCAATCATGTCCTCTTTTTCGCTGGTCACTATGTGTACCTGGTCGGTGAGCGTCTTGGAAAGGGCCTCGAAGAGCTGTGAAGGAAGGAAAGCGGTCAGCAGAGTCAGGGCAGCGCGGAGATGCGGGTGAGGCGTACGGCTTGCTCGCGCTTCTCGCGATCATGGCTGGGAACGCCGATTTCATCAAACAGGCCGTGCAGCTGGCCGATGATGGTGTTGACCTGCTGGGACAGGTAACTTGGGTCCATGGTGAGTTATGTCGACACGAAAGGTAAAAGCCCCAGGATAGGGAGACGGGTGAAATGAAAAGGTGGGCTGCCTCGGGGTATAATAGGTAGGAAGTACGGAGTAGTTGGTGTTGGTTGCGATAAATGCAGTGGCGGGGAATTTTGCCCACTAATCGGGAAAAAAGAGTGGGTGCAGCGCAAAGGCGGGCTCGGTTGCTGATGCTATTCGCAGTAGCGGGGAAGCGATTGCGGGTTGCTGCGAAAGCGACGGGGGGTGGGTTTGTGACCGAGTGAGTCGATTTGTTTACTTGGGTGGCCTCGGAGCGGATCGCGAATCCTTTTCTTGGTCCCTTTGCGGTAAGGAACGACTGTGATGGACGGATAGGTAAGATAGCGAAGGATCACCGAGAGGTAGGAGGCGAGTATTGCATGGTCCGGTCCGGTCCGGCAAGAGAAGGAAGGGAAGGAGAAGCTGGATGGAAATGGGAATCTACAGTCTCTTTGGATCTGTCTAGGCGGAAGACGCGTGAGTTGACGTTGGCCTCACTCAGACTGCGAATCGGGACCTGTTTGACGATGCGGTGGCCGGCGGTGGAAGGTGGGAAACGGGGAAGGGGAGGGGGGGGGAGAGGGAGAGAAAAGAAGGTGAAGAAGAGAGGAAGATGGTGACCAAGATGCAAAGCAAGCAAGTTGCATTGATGAATCGCCGGTTGGCGGAGATGCAGTGCAGTCAGTGCATGCAGATAGATGGAAGTGAAGGTAGGTAGGTAGGTACCTACCGATGGAGCAGCGCTGGGCTGAGAGCAGAGCACAGCAGAGCAAAGCAGAGCAGAGCAAAGTGGGCGGGCGGCAATGTCGAGGCTGGTGTTTTCCCGCTTCCAGACCCGCGAAGTGGGACGGTATCCACGGCAACGTCCCGTACCCCTGTTATGCTCGCTGCGATCCCCTGCTTGTTCCTGTCTCTCCCTGCGGCCCCTCGGTCATCCTTGTTCCGAAAGGTACGTACCGCGCCTGACTGACGGCGCCAAACGCTGTCTTTGTGGTGGGTTTCAGAAAGAGCCACTCTGCCATTGGCCAGTTCCAGCCCGCCCATTGGAGCACCTCACAATGGAAGCTGAGAGTGGTGGGTACGTACCGGACGCAGCCAGTGGCAGGCAGCTATCCGCAAACCATCTGTACAGGTACTGCAGGCACGTACTGTGCTGTACATGCGTACCTGGTCAACTAGTAGCGTGGGTAGCTAGCTGTTTGTTGAGACGCGGGATGATCGTCTTAGCTAAGCTGACTAGCGCTGTTTGTGTTGACGGACAATTGAGCAACGGCTGCACCTCGAATTATTATCGTCTGTTAATTCTGAAGGCTGGGGAAGGCGGGGTCATGTTGCCTGGGTGGGCTGGTTGGTCTGTCTGGTTTCTTGGTTCAATGGCGATGACGGCCGCATTGCGTTTCCCTCCCCCACATATACGGTACTACCTAGCTAGCTAACTACGTAGACTTGACGACCTGTTGTTCTACTCGTATACCGTGTCGAGTGAGCCGACAGACAGAGTACAAAGTATCGCATCACGGATAGGGAGGGAGGGCGATTCTGAACGGCAAACATGGGCGATCAAACAAACAGATGCCGCGACGCAACGCAAGGCACAACGCACAACCACCCGCGGCTCTGGTTCCGGTCTGGTCGCGCGCATCGGAGTAATTCGTTGGCTTTGTTTACATGGACAAACCACAGCACAGCATCGCATGGCACACACGGCATTTCATCGCATCGTACCACATGACGGCGCAACGTCGCCAATGGCCTCGGCCGCTGCAAGTCATCCCGCTGCCCCCAGCAACGCTACGCTACGCTACGTGCGCTACTACTACGCAACGCGACGCAAGCAACCCGACCAACTAACCAATGTCGTGTGTGTGTATGGTGTGCATCCATCCATCCATCTGCCTTGCATCAAGCTAAACTCATGCACCTCGTAACTCTTTCCTGTTTTTATCCGTTGCTCTCCCATCCTCTCTCTGGCGCCAACTCTAAACCCCCTAACCCTGGGTATCACATACATACATACATACATACATACGTAGTAGTAGGAGCAGTATGTAAGCGTTCCCACACTACAAAGTACGAGTACATCACACCTCATCTCGTCACATTTGACTCGATCCCATCCCATCCATGCATGCGCACTCGCTGCAACCAACGGCCATACCATTTTAAAATAAAAGTCCGACGACTCAAGGCCGTCAAACCAAGAATCCCATCTGCTCTCATTTCGGCTCTCTTGCCCACCCCATGTTTGGTTCCCCACCCTGCTGTGGCCGCGTGCTCCAGCGGTGAGTGAGTGAGGCGCACCCGCCTTGCACCTGCGCTCCTTCCCTCTCCTCTCCGCTCATCTCACCGCGGTGACGAGCCACGCACTCCTTCCCCAAGGTGGCAGCAGCGGCACCAGCCACGCTTTCTTTCCCATCCCATCCATACTCACCGAGGGCCTCGTCCCTCGTATCGTTTCATGTTGTGCTGCCACTATTATTCCTTTTCTCTCTCGTCTTCACCCTAGACCCCATCACCCTCCACGAAACGACAAAACGAATTCAAAAATGACATGAAAAAAGAAAAGAAAAGAAAAACAAAAGAAAAAAAGTCCCGTATCATCTGGCCCCTTGCTCCCCCCTCCCCTCTCGCCTCCACGTCCAAAGCAACTCCCTCCCGCAGACTCGGGCCGAGAATCCTCCTTGCCGCACCCCGTCGGCCTGTTGCGTCTCCTCTTCAGCCTGCCCAGCCAGCCCGGCCCAAACCCGTCACGGCTTAGGCCGGTCCCGCACGCAAGCTGGCAGGCTTCAGGGCCGGCAAACCTGCCAAAGCGTTCCGCTCCGCTTGGCCTGCGTACTCTCTCCTGCCTCCCCGACGTCATCGTCGCCCCGAGGTGCGTTGCCCGGTGGATTCCTCCCCCTCCATCGCACTCATGATTGTGACGCCGGGCCTCCCGCGACGTTATCTGGCCCGTGATAAGCACATGGATCGTTTTGCGGGTGGTTGGTTGGCTGGTTGGTTGGTTCGCCAGGCTTTTTGACCTCGTTTCCATGCTCTCGCTCGGCCACTCTCACTCGCTCGTTTCGACTTTCTCTGTTGCTTTTCTTTTCCGTCTTCTGTTGCATCCTTCCCTGCGCAGCATGTTTTTCTCTTTTTTTCTTCTTTTTTTTTTTTTTTTTTTTTTTTTTTTTAAAGAGAGTGAAGAAACTACGCATCCGTCGAGACATCGTTGTCCCATCGGCGACTTTTCCCTTACCTTGCCGATTCAAGGGGCTCTCGGAACCACAAACGGATACGAGGACATCTCCCGCCTCATGACTTGCATCCACGTACCCGTGTCTCCATGGCCCACACCCACTAGTGCCTACCAAAACTTGTCTATCGGTCTGCAATCCGAA
The DNA here is from genome assembly GCA_030867225.1 of Colletotrichum caudatum. NCBI lineage: Eukaryota > Fungi > Ascomycota > Sordariomycetes > Glomerellales > Glomerellaceae > Colletotrichum > Colletotrichum caudatum. The sequence goes on from MU846091.1 coordinate 31,571, forward strand.
CTGTTTCCGTCACGCCATTCGCTCCGGGTGCTGGCGGGGACGGGACCGTAGGTAGACCTGAGCAGGCATCAAAGTCATGATGGTTGGCACCGGCCAACCCACATTCTGCTTCTCTTGGATGCGGCGTGCATACGTGTACGCCTGTCAGCCCATCGCACGATCCCAAAGTGCACCGACGAAGGCTGTTTTTTTGTCCCCCCTTGGCCGTACCCGCATACAGGTAACTAATTGTCCGGTACTTGAGACTATACTATTTCAACGCCAACCATCCGCAGCCTACTACACGTCCCGCCCTCGCAGATGACAGGCCGTGTCCCTTCTCCCTGCCCTTTGCCCGCCGCCGCCGCCGCCGCCGCCGCCGCCTCGTCCATCTCGTAGCCGTGCTGCCCGCTCTTCTCGTCGCCCGCGCCCCCGGGACCCGAAGCCGCCCGCCTCTTCAGTCTCGCCCGTCGCTGGAAGTACCCGGCCGCCCCGACCGCGACGATCCCGAGCGCCGCGCCCACGCCCACGCCGGCTTTGGCGCCCGTGCTCAGCCCGCCACGGGGGCCGGATGGGCCCGTGGGAGACGCCGCCGCCGCCATGATCGTCGTCGTCGTCGTCGTCGTCATCTCAGGCGCGCGTCTCGCGACGAACCAAGGCGTCCGAGAGCCGTGGCTTTCTTGGGCTGTTTACTCCCCGTCAGTCATCCCGGGTACGTGAGAGAGTGCCAAAGAAGAAGAAGAAGAAGAAGAAGAAGAAGAAGAAGGGGAAAAGAAAGAAAAAGTAAAATAAAATAAAAATAAAAAGACAAAAATTAAAAAAGGGTCGGGTATCTTACCGAGTAGATACTGCGGGAAGCAGGCGTCGCTCGCCCAGCCGGGGTCGGTACACGTCCCGTGTGCGTAGCCGACGCCGACAATGCCCCGGGCCGCGTCGTCGAGACGGCAGAGCCCTTCGGGAAGGCACGCGTCCGCCGACGCGCAGCAGACGCTCACGGCCGCCGCCGCCTCGCACGGCACGTCGGCGCTCCGCTCGCCGCCGGGGTGGTAGCAGGGCCCGTGGGCCGCGGCGAGCGGGAGCAGCAGCGCGGTCACGCCGACGGGAGCGGCGCCGCGCGTCAGCATCGTGATGGAGCGAACGTCGTGTTGGGTGTGTGACCGAGTGATTACTACTATTATTGTCCCCCCCTTTTCCTTGGGAACACGCAGAGGCTGAGATGCGAAAGAGAAGGCTGGTGACGAATACGCCTCTTCGTCGGGAAGAAACATCCCACCCTCCCTCCTGGTGCGGCGAATCTGTTGCGCGCTGCGCAGGGGTCGTTATCAAGGTGACCCAAGAAGGAAGGTGGAAATGTCGCGAGAAACCTGACCACTAGCCACCTAGTCCATGTCATCATCGAACGGGCTCGGGGCCCAGCTTTACTTTGACTCGCACAAGCCGCCTACCGATTAGGTGCAACCCATCACTGTGCGCTTGCACGTTGCAGTGGGTGGCAGGCGGATGCAATTCCATTTTGTGTCTCTGCATCTCTTGAGACGCTTGCTTGGCAGGGCAGAGTCGGTCAAACAGGATATCACGGCTCTGAAGAGACATGGCAAACTTGAACCACGTCTCGTCGCCTCTTGGTGCGTTTTGACCGAGTAGTTGTCGTACTGGAGACATTGGTCGTTCTCTGGAATTCCAACTCTGAACTGCGTCATGTAGGTATAGACTATCAAGCAGAGGAGAACATGCCAGCAGCTGCGCTGAAAGGGCCATTTATTAAAGTACCAGCAGCGACCTAGGTCTGCCTCTGGTCCGGCACATAAATCATAGAAAAGGGGGGGGGGGGGGGGGGGGGGGGGGGGTGGCTTCGCATCGATGGTCTCGTATTGCCCTCGTGCGTATTTTGCTCTGAGGCTGTTAGCCTACAGCTTCATCAGATCCGTCAGCTGCCGCGTGGTCGGTCCGTCGTTGAGGGGCATGAAATCCCTCCGGACGAGGGCCAGGGCCATGCTTTCCTGCCGTCTGTCTGCTTGCTAGGTCCGCTATGCCGTTGTTCCTTGCCTGGCCATGGGCGTCGTCGGGGGAGGGGCCGTTGAACTTCGGGTCGCCGTACGAGGTTGACCGTTGATATGCTCGTGGGGCTACCGATCTGTCCGTGGGATGGGCTTCGTTGTCCTAGGAGAGCATTCGTTGTTCCGCAAGCCGGACCTTGTTGTTCCGCCAATCCAATCGAGGTTCCGCTGAGGCCTGGTGCCCTGCCAAGCGTCCCATCTGATGCTCCGCGGGCTGGCTCTTGTTGTCTTCGCTTGGCAGGACTTTTGTAGTAATGATTGTTGACGGCATATGGATGGGCTGGTTCGTAATGTTGGCGACGAACTTCGAGTCCGTCATGCGTCTGGCAAAGTCTATAATATAGGCTCTTGCCGCTTGCTGGATATCGTTACCTGTTACGAGCAGGTCGGGGTGACCAACTGCACCACAAAGCAAAAGCTTCGGTGATAATGCACCTACCTGCATCCTTATCCCCTTTCACTCCGTACATCATATAGTTACGCCGGCCAGCACTTCAACTGGTTGGGCCGTAATAGTTGTACCCCGTTTTTCTTCCCCCGCAGGCCCGTCGCCATGCGTCAATAATCTCGGCGCCTTGCTCATTGCAGAAGTCGTGCTGATGTCCGTCTCAGGTATAAGATCTATATCTACCGTCACGTGGAAAGAATAGATTTGTACATTCGCTGCCTGTGATTCTCAAGCTCACCAACATCGTATCAACCCTGGCTATTCGAATCATCTCCCGGGCTCATCGCCGCAGGGTTCATACAAGCAATCGTGGAGCAGCTCGCATTCGTCAACGTCACAATGTTCAACGGAGGCTTTGGCACCAGTCTCTTGGCTGCCTCGGCTTCGTTTCTGCCCGGTATCTGTCCCCCGGCCGCATTCGAGGCCCCGGATCCGGTGGCGATTCGTGCAACCTCCACGAACCGTACCGGCATCGCTCCTGTAATACGCCAAGCTCCCCCCCTTTCTTTGACCCTACCTCCCAAACTTGCAGGAACCCCAGCAACATGCGTATCATGCAACCGTAGACCCCAAAAAATAAAGTAAAAAGGCGACACGGTTCCTTGCTGACAGTTTATGACAAATGAACAGTGCGATGCCTTGATCACAGCTGGCCTGGGAGACCGTTTGGTCTTCGCCACCGATGAGGGCTACGAGGCACGCATTGCAACGTATTGGTCCGTCAGCGCCCGTCTTCGGCCGTGGTGCCTCGTCCAGCCCCGGAACACGCAAGAAGTCTCCGCCGCGCTGACCGCCTTGGTGGGCGCTGGTTCGGGCGCCGGCGATTGGCATATTGCCGTTCGTGGCGGCGGACACAACCACTGGGCTGGCACGAACAACATTGCCAACGGTGTCACCGTCGACTTGGCCTTCTTCAACCAGTCATCCTACGACGCCGCGACGAACCTGGCCTCTGTCGGGCCCGGCGACCACTGGAAGGATGTCTATGCCAGCCTCCTGAAGTACAACGTGACCGTCGCCGGAGGTCGTGATGGCGGAGTTGGCGTCGGTGGCTTCCTCCTCGGCGGCGGTAACTCATACTTCACGGGTCGTATGGGCTTTGGGTGCGACTCGGTCGTCAATTACGAGGTCGTGCTTGCGAATGGAAGCATCGTCGACGCCAACAACAGCACCAACTCGGACCTCTTCAAGGCTTTGAAGGGCGGCAGCAGCAACTTTGGCATTGTCACCCGCTTCGACATGGAGGCCATTCCGTCAAGGAACCTCTACACCGGTATCCATCTCATGAGCGAGGACAACTCTGACGCTGTTGTCGATGCCATTGTCGATTTCACCAACAAGGGCGAGGCCTTTGCTGATGATGCGGCGGTTTTCGTCTACACCCATAACACCATGATTGGAGACGACATCCTGATCGCTGCATCTCGCGTCAACACTCGGGGCGACAGCAACACCACCAGCTTCACCAAAATCAATGAGATCCCCGCCATCAGCAGCGACATGACCCACCGCAGTATGGCTGACCTCGCGTTGAACTCTCAAATCCCTGCGGGCATTCGGTAGGTTCACCCGTGCCTGTCGACGAACCATTCCAGAGTCCTGACCATCGGCATCTGCAGGAGCGTTTGGTTCACCTTGACCTTCAAGAACGACGCACTCATCCTCAAGGAAGCCGTCGTTGCTCACCAAGTCTTTGTTGACACCATGAAGGCTGCCGTCGGCGCCGACGGCTTCACCACTCAGATGGTCTTCCAGCCCCTCCCGACCTACTTCGCCAAGATCGGCAGCGAGCGTGGCGGCAACGTCCTGGGCCTCGATGGCGAGACCGACAATGCCGTTCTCTGGCTCGGCCTCGTGACTGTTGACACTGAGGTTCAGGAAGCCGTAGCTCGGGCCCACATGGCTGCAGCAGCTGCAAGAATTGAGGACTTCGCTGTCTCTGTTGGTGGCAACGTGAACTGGCGCTACCTCAATTATGCCGATCCTAGCCAGGACCCTATCAAGACCTATGGCGACGCGAACATTGACCTAATCCGCCGTGTTGCGTCCCAATATGATCCTGAAGGAATATTCCAGAAGCGAATCCCTGGGGGGTTTAAGATCTCTAGGGTAAACTAATCGACCGAGGCACAATGAAATATCAAGGGCTTAGGACAGGTCAAGCAATGCCTTCCGTTAGGGAAGGATCAGCGCCAGCGAGAAAATGAACGCAGGTGAGGCCGTCTTTCTCTGGTTAATAAAGGGCATTATGGACACAAAGGAGGGGTCTAAGCCAGTAATATTTCTGGCTTGGAGATCCAAATGTACAAAGGAAAAGGTGTAAACACTGAATGATAGGACATGTCACTCTTTTCAGATTTGGTCAAGCACTTACTAAAAACAATCTCATCATTATTGAACCCCGGTCGCCGAGGTAAGAAAACTGTCTACAAAACGCTCTTCTACTCCCTCTAACTTGTGAAACATACAAGGGACTTCTTGGTTGCGACCCAAGAGTTATATCTAGATGCCATGACCCCGTTGCCATCTGGCACCACTATCAATGAATAAAGAACCGAGTTTGGTTGGAAGCGGAAACTGAAGAAGTCAGGTGCACCACATCTCCACCCTGACACCGCGGAGTCCCTCCAAGACGCCAAAGTCCATGCCATGCTGCCGGAAGGACACAATGATCATGTCAAACGTCTCGAGCGTCTCGCGGTTCCACTTCTCGTCAGCCAGCCGGGGAGCAGCCGGCACAGCGTTCTGCTTCACGAGCGGGTCTGCGAACATGACGTCTACCCCTCCCGAGCGGACAAACGCCTGGACGAGCTCGACGCCCGGCGAGTTGCTGAGGACGGCCTGCCCGGCCTTGAAGCCGACCCCGACGACGAGCACGCGAGGGCGGGGAGCAGCCCCAGCCCTGGCGTCCTCCGCCAAAGAAGCAATGGCGCGCCGTGCGATGGCGGCGGGGCGGGCGGCCATCCTCTCAGCGGCGGCCTCAAGCAAAGGGAAGGCGCTGTTCGAGAGGAGATAATAGGGGTTGACGGGGATGCAGTGGCCGCCGACGCCCAGCGAGGGCGTGAAGGGCATGTAGCCAAAGGGCTTGGTAGCCGCAGCAGCGGCAACCTCGTAAGGGTCGATGCCGTGGGGAATGCACGCGTCGGCCATCTCGTTAGCAAAGGCAATGCATACCATCCGCTGGCAGTTCTCGTAGAGCTTCATCATCTCGGCAACCTCGGTGCGGCTGACGGGGACGAGCCGGTCGAATACCTGGCCGTAGAGACGCATGATGGACGCGAGAGAGCCGGGGACGCAGTCGTCGAGGCCAGAGACGACCTTGGGGATCGCGTGGCAGGGCGGCTCGACGCGGCCGGGGTCTACGCGCTCCGGGGACATGCCGGCGTAGAAGCCGCGGGAGAGGGCGACGGGGCCGAGGAGGCTGCGGGTCATGCCCACGGCCACGGAGCTCTCGATGACGACGGTCGAGCCCGGCCTGGCATATTGGGCAACAGTGGCGACGGCGCTCTGGAGGTACGAGGTGTCGATGCTCTTGTCCGCCTTGAGCAAGGTCGGCACGGAGATCAGGAAGTGGGTTGCTTCGCGCAGGTCCGTTCCGCAAGTGGTGAAACGGATGCGCTCGTTGGGCAGCTCCTTGCGAATCTCGTTGATTCTCCTTTCGGAAACGTCGAAGCCGAGGACGTCGTAACTAGCCGAGAAGGAGTCTACCAAGTGGGTGCCGACGTAGCCGACACCGATGACGGCAACAAGAGGCTGGTCATCGGGGTCGACTATGGGGGAGACGCCAACGATCTCATCGTTATGCAAAAAAGGATGCTCATTATACGCGGGGGGAGGTGTGACAGGTGTCTGCGGAAGTTCGAGAGCAGACTTGAAGGAGTCGAAGCCGGGCAATCTGAGGCTCCGTGCTTCCATCGGAGGTATGTCAAGAACCGGCACAGAGAGGCTACGGCTGTGTGTGAAGGATTTGTCAGGGGTGGTCTTCATGGTGATGACAAGATGGCGACGGTCTAAGCAGGGATAGAATGAGGAATAATTGAAACTCCAAGACAGTGTTCGAGTTTAAGATAAAAATGCCTTCACGAGCAGTGTGTGACGACGATGCTTTCTGGGGTGTGACGATCCGGGTGCTTGGACGGGGTTTGGAGAAGGGGGTTATATACGACCGCAATACAGATATCGTTTCCGAGACCGAGGATGAGCCAACAGCTTCATTCAAGCACGAAACTTTGCCAAATCACCCACAAACGACCCAGAGTACTAATGATCAGGGGGTGGAAATGCAAGCTGAACGGGAAGGCAAGATTGGAGATGGCAGGGGCTGCCGCAAAACGAAGTAGCTTAGCAAAGCGCCAAAACGGCACAAAGAAGCGTTCGGGACGGCGAGATGAGCCGGAAGAAACGGAGATCTAGCCCAGTCTCCCAGCCCGGTGGCTCACGCCCGATAGACAAGACTCGGTAACCACGACACATGCCCACCCAGCTGTCACGAACCCCCCGCAGAGGGTTGAAAGACTGCATCCAATTAGGTGGGATAGGATCCGGCACCGATCGTGAGTCCGAGCCATATCTCCGCCACGCCCCTTTGGTAGAGAATTCGTGAATGTGAGTCGATGACGAGGATATTGTCCATCGTGCCACGTTCCTGATCCACCCACCTGAGCCAAGGCCTCCAGGCAGAGCAAGGGTTCTGCCGGTAACTACAAACCGAAGGGGGCTTTCTGTCGACGCAGCAGTGTCTTCAGCCTCATTAGTCGCTTCGGCAATGGTGGCGACAAACGAGAAAAAGAAATCCCGTCATTCTGGGCTGTAGGCGCGTGGGCGGGAAGCTGGTGCTGTTTGAACAGGGGGGGGTGTAGTCAGCCAACTACGGCTATGAAGCTAAAGGTTTCCCGAAAGGTGTGCATGCTTCCAAGACATACACGGCCCCTGAAAGGGCTGAGAGGGGGTATCGGAGAGCAGCAGCCGGTATAGCCCGGCTGTCCGGGCCGCCACATAGCGCGCCGCCGCCTTTCTGCTTGTGGCCCTCGTTACTGCATCAACCCCTTTTCTTTGCACTTTTCCATTTGTGAGAGGGCGCAAGATAGTCGCCATGTCAGCCAAGGTGGTGCGGACCGTGCACCGTCGCCCGTTGTGAGACTGACTTTGCACTCATGTCTCTCTTCTACAACGGACCGTTGAATCAGTGCCGCTTATCTGCCCATACGTAATGGGCTCTTGGGCTTGGAATCGAATCAACTCTGGCAACCTCGACAAGAAAGGTTCATAGGAAGGGACAATTCCCCATGTTGACAGACTGATGATGGGTAAAGAGGCTCTTATATTGCTTGTCAAGATCTGCGCAGGGACATATTACATGGCTCGGCTACCATGTAGATGCTCTCACCCAACCGGGGAGGTTCCGTGACCGACCCCTGTTGAAAGCTTTTGCAGACCGTCAGTGAGGACGGTCACCGAATAACCGAGTTCCAAAAGCCCGGGACCCCGGGACCCCGGGAATGATTTGCTCTGTGCGGTTCCCTCGAGCCTCACGCCATCCAAATAGTCTATGTTTTAGGCTCTTGGCATTTAAGCTTAAACTGGTGTTTCCTGAGAACGTGTAATGCCTTTCGAGGCGTCAAGCACTGCAACCAACCTCGTGTCACCCAGCCTACTCGACCCCGACTAATGCATAGCGCCTCAGCCGTGGTTAACAGTTCCTCCAGTGTGCCAACATTCCGAATTACTTCTTGCCGCCACCGACAACCATTGCCCCCAGTGACTACGCAGTAGCACCTTACTATGGTAGTCTCTTTCCTACGGTGGCACGACGGTTGCCGGCGTTTGACAGATACTAACCCCTCTCGGGAAGAACAGAAGGCTTTCACTGACAGGCGAACATGATATCCCGTATCGTTCGAGCGTAAATGACACCACCAGTCCATTGTGCTCGGACTGATAGGTGCTGAGACAGTCGAAAGCTGACGACACGTTACTCACGTATGCAAACAAATCCATCACCTCCGTCGGCAGAAAACAACCGTCTGACGGAATATGAAGCGAGTCTCTAGATTGACAGCCACATCTCGGACTTGTGACAAACCCGCATCTCTGTAGCACTAGATTTCATCTCCTGATCGAGAGCTGATAGCCTGTCCCGGTGGGTTGCCGACTGAGTGACCGCACCTCAACCGCGAGCGGTCGTATCAAGCCGCCTCAGCTACCGGTCCCTTCTATCCAGATCGCAGCTGGCAGGGACTAATCTTACCGACTCCAATACCAAGGCTCAACCGGTCAAGTGGCGTTCGGCTTGCAATGAGTTCTTTCTCAGCTCGCCGGCAAGGAGGCGGATAGGCCTGATTCCTGTGATCAAACGAATTAAAAACAATGTCGTCTCTGGGAACATCCACGATGCTTACCCGTTTGCTTTCGTCTCTTGTTGGACGGCAGTTTGTAACCTTCTACGCTCCTGGTGTTTCGTTGCTTCACTCCCGACGTTTCGTCGGTGCCGCTCTTTTACGAGGATACTCTGTATCCTAGCCACTCTCTTACCAATATCCACGAGACCATGACCCGCCCAGAGATCTCACGGCCCGTCGCTGTCCATACCCAGGACAAGCGTTGGGCCGTCACAGCGCGCTCTCGACAACTGAGCACGAGTCCACCGCCTTTTCTTCCCCCGTCCCGTGTCTCCCGTCCCGGGACGCCAAACTCGTGGCGAAGCCAAGGTGAATGGGACACCTACTCCGCCGCCACTGACAGCAGGCGAAATTCATTTTCGTCCCGGTACACCTATGGCAACCAAAGGAGCAGAGCCGGCACCAGCAGGCTGACCGAGGACGGCAGCCTTGTTGAGAAACCGTCAAAGTTTGTCACCGACTACGGCTGGCCCATTCTTTCCGACCCTCTGAACCCGGGCAAGAAGCTCACCCCGAGACAACTCACGACGCAGAGGATCATCTTCATCCTTGTCGTTTCCGCCCTCAACCTCGGCCTCGCTGCGATCGCCTGTTTTGGAAACACTGGCCTGGCCACCCTCGTCTTCATCTTGTTCGTCAAGTGCAAGGACTTCCTGTCCTCAGTGCTGTCCCTGATATGCCTCATCGGAACTTCCCTCCACCGTTGCTTCCGTCCGCCGGGGCCAGTCTCTCGACGCTGGATCCTCTCGCTGATCCCCGCGTACTCGGAGAGCGAGGAGCAGCTCGTCAAGACGGTCTACTCCCTGCGCGACAACGGCTGCGATCCGCACCGGCAGGTCATGTGCATCGTCCTGGACGGGAAGCCGAGGAACATCAAGAGCGAGTTCTCTCGCGTCGTCGCCGACTTTGAGCGCCCCTACCACTCGCTCAAATACAAGAAGAGCGACCTCAAGGTCACCGCCGGCTTCATGCAGGACGTGCCCGTCATCGTCATCGAGAAGGTGAAGAACAGCGGCAAGAAGGACTCGCTCGTCCTCACCCACGACCTCTTCAACGCGCCCCGCGAGAACATGCCCGCCTACACGCGCCTCCTCCGCGAGGAAATCTGGCGCAACGTCCTTCCCCAGCTGACAGAGGGCACCGGTTTCCGCGCGTTTGACATGGTCTTCTGCACCGACGCCGACTCCGTCATCCACAAAGGCTGCGTGGCCAAGCTCGCCAATGCCCTGGCCCGCGACAAGGACGCCATCGCGACCTGCGGGCTCGTCCTCGTGGAGCTGGAGCCCGGGTTCGAGTGGTCGTTCTGGAACCTCTACCAGCAGCTCCAGTACACCTTTGGCCAGTTCGTCCGTCGCCGTGCCGAGGGCTTCGTCGGCAAGGTCACCTGCCTGCCCGGCTGCGTTACCATGGTCGCCGTCCGCAAGGAGATGGCCGGCGCAATCGCAAAGTACGCCCGTCCGGTGACGGAGGACTGGGTCGTCCATCACCAGGTGCAGAACCTCGGCACAGACCGCCGCCTCACGTACTGCATGCTCAGCCAGGGCAAGAAGCTGCGCACGATATTCGTGCCCGACGCCGTCTCGGAGACCGTGGCCCCCCAGTCGTTCAAGCACTACGTCCACCAGCGTCGACGATGGGGGTCCAACGCCTACTTCAACAACTACTTTTACTGTGCCGGCGAGAACATGATCTTGATCACGCGGGTCGCCGCGGCCATCGACATTGCCCGCCAGACGCTGGTCTACTACCGTGTCCTCAACACGGTTCTCTTCATCCGCGCGCTCGTCAGCGCATTCAACATCTGGGACATCCTGCCACTTCTCGTGGTCGGACAGTTCCCCGTCATCTGGTTCTTTGTCTGCCTGGCCGTGGAGCCCTCCTTGCGCACACGCGCCCACAAGATCCTTCTCGGGTTCCTTGTCAATAAGCTCGTTTCGCCGTTCATGTCCATCGTCATCTTCTCGGCCGTTGCTATGAACCTCGGCAATGCCGTCTGGGGCATGTCAGGAGTCACAGCGTCGTCCGCGTCAGCTAGTGTAGCCAAGAAGAACGAGTTGTCGGAGGCAGAGGAAGGAAAGGCTGGAGTGCAGCGGCCGCAAAGCCCCGTCTCGCGTCCTCCATCGCCACCCGAAGTGCTTTGATCACCGGCGGAGAACGTAATTTCTAAAGACACCAGTGCGTGTCTCGGCTTGAGCATTCAAGTCAAATCCTCACATCTGATTCATGTTCATCCTTGCTTGAATTTTCTGAAAATCCATCAAAAAGCGCTGTTGCTTGGAGACGTAATTCGTAATACTGAAGTCATGAAGTCAGTATTCATTGTATATATTCAATAATAGATGTTGTGTAGACTTCCACAGTCCCAAGTTTTGCTTCCCTGTGGACAATCAGCCGAATGCTGCTCAACGTCTAACAATAACAGGGTCATCATCTACACCTGAGGGGTGTGGGCACACCTCGTGAGACCCGGAGCTGTGGAAACGCTCGATCCGACCATGCTAGTGGTATTGCATGATATCCCACCCTTCGGCCGTCTCGGTTGACAATACCAGGAAACGGACTTTGGCGCCATCGCGAGCTACGAAGCGAAGCATCTTCACTTTGACCGCCTCTATGAACCTGGTCAGCAGAAAGAGGTCGCAACAAGCTGCATTTGCTGTTAATGCGCTTAAGAACCTAGTCGTTGAGGACAGCACGACATGCCACAGTTGGACTAGTAGCTCAGCCTAGCTGAAATCACATATAGTGCCGCTCATCCCTTGCCCAACCCCCGGTGTGTGCCCTACAATCAGTCAGGGGCTAAGTCAACCCCTTCCGGGCTGAATAGTCCTTGGCTTATGCATAAAACGAGGCAGTAATTACGTACGTTCCGGTGAAGCGGGCTCCGTCCCGCTCCCCGCCAGGACGGTCCTCTCCTCAGTTGATTTCCGTATGAACATTCGTTCTTCCGCTGTCTTGGTCCAGCCTCTTCAAGCTGATGTTAGCGAGATTACGACGCCATCATCAGGTCACAACGAATAAACTGCTGTTGTCTTCCTCCAACATCCCGCGCCGCTTCCCCAAACGCCTCGGGCTCACCACACGCCGGAGATGCAGACCTAGACACGGAATTCGCCAACGTCAACTATGAAAATGAGAAGCAAGCTGGGCTGACTTGAGTGGCCGTCTCAGCGCACGCAATGTCAAGCTAACTACTTTCGAGTTACTCGACGAGATATTGTGGCTGACTATTACTGGTCGATAAGCGAAAAGGTCCTCAACTGGGCTAACTTGGCCGCGCTTTAACTCTCATCCTCGGATAGGCACCAAGTGCAAGCATCGACATCTTTACCGAATCATCGGGTTTCTAACCTATTCGGCTCATTGATAAGATGAGAAACGAAAGAGGAGACGACTGATTCGTGGCTCCACAATGGTTTTCCGCAAGCTGTAAGCCATGAAGCGATAGTCGCCTTTGACATGCGAGCCTTGTTCCAATGTGTGAGGTTGACTAGCTAGCTATATTACCATATCATAGCAGATATATCTGTACGCAGAGTACTACTCAGCTCCCAGCCACCAACAAAACTGATTCTCTAGCCTTAAACAGGGGAATATAATAAACATACGATCTTCCGCCATCTTACAATCTCATTCTTATCACACTCTTCAGATCGTAGCCAGTTAACGAGCCCTCCTCCACTCGTTTTCTCTTCCATCCTTCTGTTGAACAACTTGTGCCCGCAAGGTTTCACTCGTTTCATTCCAATCCCACGCTCTTTTCACAAACATACTCACGCAAAAACAAGTGTACAATCCAACATCCACAATAATGCAGCTCATCAAGTCTCTTGTCAGTCTGTTACCCATGGTGGCAATGGTCTCAGGCGCCGTAATCCCCGAAGCGGCTGATCCTCCCTTGACTCCTGTCATTGCCCGCGCCGCTGCCGACGATCCTGACCTCAACAATCGGGTTATCACCGCTGTCATTGATACCACTACCTCAGTGACCAAGACCGTCAAAACGACGGTCACCACCGAGACCCGCACCATTACTGCGACCTCCCGCACCACCGTCGCCACGGAGAACCTCGTCCTGACTTACACGTCAAGAACCACGGCAGCAACCCAGACTCTCATGCTTACCTATACGTCGAGAACCACGGCCTCGACCCAGACCCTCGTTCTGACTTACACCTCGAGAACCACCGCCGCAACAGAAACCCTGACCCGCACTGCCCGTGTTACGGTCTCGGCTTCGGAGACCGTTACTCACACTCCTACCGTGACTGGCGAGCCCACTACCGTCTACTCCACCTTTACGGATGTCACAACTTTGCCCAGCACCGCTTACGAGACCACGACAGAGGTTTCCACGGTCTTCCTGGACGAAACGACGACCGTGCCTACAGTCGTCTATGCTACGCAGTTCTCGACCGAGACACGCGTACAGACTATTGACGAGACCACTACCATCGAAAGCACCATCTACACCACCGCCACGGCCGTCGTCGACACGACCCTCTACGAGACCCAGGTTGCCACCATTGAGTCCACCGAATACAACGTTGCCACAGTCCCGACCACCATTTACACCACCGAGGTCGTCCCCACGACCTCGTACGCGACGGAGACTATCAAGTCGACCATCACCGCAGCCGTCACCGAGACCGCCACCGCCACAGTCACCCAGACGGCGACCGTCACGGACCAGTCTGTCTGCCTTTACAGATATGCGTACATCACCCGCACCCAGACCGCGACTGTTGCTCCGCGCTATTCCACCTACACGGTCTCGACCATCACCTGCCTGGCTGCCGCGCCCACCTGCGACTCGCGCACGGGCAACTGCAACAAGTTTGCTCGCCTGGTCCTAAGCGCCGAGCCTACTGCTTCCTGATTCGCTTTTACGGGCGAACATGGGGGTCGTTGGACAGTGGCGGCAGCGAACGCTAGAGGAGCGCACGATGGGCATGGAGGTTTGCCATGAGCTGCAGCCTATTTTTTGCTGGTTTATTCTTCCTTTATGCCATCTATTTATTGTTGATGAAATGGTGTCCACGAAGCGTGCAGTTCAACGACGTTTGAGTGGATCGTGGTTGAGATGAGATATTAATGGGAAATGTGGTTTAGGCCTCCTTTCCTCTGCTGGTACAAGAATGCCAATTTTATTAATTAATATACTAAAAGTTTGGGGACAATATCGTTCGATAAGTTCCGGCGAAGTGTGACATAGTGTCGAGTCATCGGCATTCATGGCCAGGCTCTGCTATCTGCAACTCGTATGGAGATGCCTGGCAGTAAAGAAAGAAGCGCCTGCTATTACCTACCCTCCTACACACCCTCGAATATGGCAACGACAGTACACGTCCTCACTGTCTTTGATATCAACGACAGGACAGTCAACTCCAGTCGTCTGCGCCAGCCGTCAATATGCGTCGCCTTACTTTCAGTCACTGTCGGCTTGCTTGCCCTTGTTTCCGTCAAAGACGGTCAGCGTCGGCCCCTTGAAGCGCAGAACCAGCACGACGAAGTCAATTTTCACGGCTTTGAACCATTATAAAGATGCGTGCAGGTTGGCGATAAAGCTAAGCTACCCCTCATTGGGCGTGTACCCATCACTGACCATGGATCTATTCCATCAGTCCGCAATACCATCGATGTCAGCATCCCATTGAGGTCACGGCACATGTTGAAGTTGGAACGTCCTCGAGGCCGCAGGCAGCCTTTGGGTGTGTTCAACAAAACCATTCTTTCCGGATACCGAGCCACTGTATTTCGTGGTGCCGGTAAGGGTCTTCATTGATAATGCGCGCGTCGTGGACGTTCCGGACGGGTTGACCGACGCCCGAGTCGTCAAGCACCCGCTTTTAGGCTTCGATTGAAAGCTGGGCATTGAACTGGGCCTCGAAGAAAGGCTCGAGGGAGAACCTTTGCTCGATTTGTAGAGGCCTAATACAGTGGGATTATGCTGTCTGTGTGCATTATAAATTCGATGAACATGATCGAAAATGATAACAGTGCGTCTACGGCGCGTCTTTCGACATCCAGAGGAACTCAAAACCGGTAAAATAAGTCTCTGATCCAGAGGAGAAGGAAGCCAGCAGGCAACACGATATTAATTGTGTTTGTCTACCCGAGGCTTTCCGGCGAACGGGGCCGGGACCCGATGGGCTTAGTCCCTGTACATTCACTTGACGACCGTAATTCAGGTGAGATTTCACATGGAATTTTCTGATGCCGTAGGCCTAAAGCAGCTGTAAGATTGACCGTCCTACTGTTTGGAAAAGATGACCTGCACATTTTCCCAGGCGCGGATTTCCACCATTGACGGATGCCTCATTAATTCGCCCATCCCGGCATGCCAGTTTTCCACTGTATCGCATTGGCTCAGTGAATACTGTAGATGGTCTACTGTTAGAGACGGCTTACACAGTAAGCACTACATCGTCGTGTAAGCATTTGCAGTGAAAGGTACATGACTCGTGCCACATGACGCTCGGATGATGGATAATTAAGCTGCCGTTCTTGGGCTAGACATTGAACACAGCCCATTCGATTGGTATTTCACAGGAACGAGTGGGGGGCGGGAACTATAAGATGCCTGCTATGTGTTGTGCGGGGCCATCACCAAAAACAAAGAAACATCGAGCATTGAAGAATTCTCGAAGCTTTACCCATCGATCATGGCCACGTCTTGTTTGGGAGGCATCACACACTGGAACATGTCCAACTCCTCCCCATCATAATCGTCACCTTCGACTCGCTAGACAATGTTCCCTTTTCAAAGTGTCGTCGACCCGTATCTCGCGGCCGGGGCGGCGATACTGCTTACCCTCGCCTACGTCTTCCTACGTCCCAAGCCGCCGCGTCTTCCACCGGGGACCGCCCTTCCGCCGGGTCCCAAACCCAAGCCAGTCGTCGGAAACCTGCTCTCGATTCCGCCGGTGCATTCTTGGCTTGCATTCCACGACCTCATCAAGCAGCACGGCCCAATCGTCCGCCTTTCTCTGCCGGGCCAAGAGCACGTCCTCCTCGGTACCGAGGCCGCCGCCAACGACCTTTTGCGCCAGCGCGGCAATCTGTATAGTGACCGGCATTACGCGCCGGCTTCGTCTCATCTCCTGACTGACGATCACATGCTCTTGCTGCTGCCGTACGATGAGAGATGGCGGAAGTATCGCAGGTTTCTGCACCAGGTCACCATGTCGCCCGTCGCGCCGTTGTACGAAACCGAGCAAAGCATCGAGGCAGTGAGGCTGCTGCGGGATCTCATTCGAGACCCGAAAGACTACGAATCGCTGTTCGAGCGCTTCAGCGTCGGGATAGGCTTGAGGATCATCTACGGCCTGCGGCTCGAGAGCGGGCACGACCGTGACGCCAGGACGATTCTCGACATTGTCCACGAGCTCGAACGCGTGGGCTCGCCGGGGGCATACCTGGTTGACATCTTCCCTTCGCTCATGTATCTGCCGGAGTGGCTTGCACCTTGGAAGAAGTACCTCAGGGCACGGAGGCGTCGCGACGAGGCCTTTTTCCACGATCTCGTCGACCGCAGCAGAGCGCCGTCCTGGGCGAGGACGTGGAGCGAGACCAAAGAGCAGTGGGGACTGACGCGGCGCGAGGCGAACTGGATGCTTGGGTCCGCCTTCCAAGCAGCCGCAACGACTTCCGGGTCGACGCTCGCGGCGTTCGTGCTCTGCATGGTGCGGAACCCGGGGTGGTTTGAGAGGATCCAGATGGAGGTCGACTCCGCGGTGGGGCCCGACAGATTGCCTACTTTCCGCGATATGCCGCAACTCCCGCTTGTCAGAGCATGCGTCAAGGAGACACTCCGATACTACCCCATCACGGCCGGGGGTTTCCCGCACCGGCTTACAGAGGACGACACGTACCAGGGGTATTTCTTGAAAAAGGGCACGGTCGTGCACGCCGTGCAGTGGGCGATCCAGCGGGACCCCGAGCAGTACCCGGAGCCTGAACTCTTCAACCCTGACCGGTGGCTGGACCCCAAGTATCCCACGTACAAGGAGCCGCTCAGTGTCCATCCGAACCTGCAGCAGTTTTCTGCTTTTGGTCACGGCCGTAGGATCTGCCAAGGCATCAACATCGCCGAGCGGAGTCTGAACCTCAAGGTTGCGCTGCTTGCCTGGGGTTGCACCATTTCGAGGGCCAAGGATGGCAGAGGCGAAGACATCATACCTCCGTTGTACGATTTTGTTGAGGGGTTCAACGTTCAGCCGAAGGCTTTCGAGTTCGATCTTCAACCAAGGAGTCCCGAACGGGCAGATTTGATAGAAAGAGCTTATGGTCAGGCACTCAAAGAAGACCCGTTGTTGTGAGGACGAGATTATACCGGAATTGCATAATTAGGACTGACACCTTTTCTAAATATTTTTAATGATAAATCCAAATGGCAATTGAATCCGAGCGAGTAATTAAACCACGGAACTGAATATGGAGTGGTCTGCCAGCAGCAAGATTTCAGTCTAATCTCAGTCCGCCATGGAGACGCGACAACTGATTTCATCTGTCTTATATCAGAGTGATGGTCGTATGGAAGGTCCTGGCTCGGGGAACATGATTAGCGGGGCTTGTCGTCTGTACTATCAAATAACAGTTTATATGTTTCTTCTTTACAGGATCCATGCGTTCCATGGATGCACATACGATTATTCTAGCTTTTCGTCACTTGCAGCCATGACCTCCCCCCACCGTTCGTCTCTGTGGTAACACACTTGTATTGTTCACGGTCTACGCAACGATCAAAGCGGCCCCGATACTACAAGAGTGGTCGCGTGGTCCCGGACTTTTTCCCCGTCAGTTAGTAGCACAGACCTCTTCGAATCGGGATTCAGCTTGCAAGTTGTAAGTCGAGACAATGTGACTGTTTAACTCTGATTACCGGATATTCGATACACAAAATCCTGAGTGGTTTATGTGGACGAGAAATCCTATCTGAGAAGCGCACAAACATCCAAGGACTTTGATTGTGCTGCGTAGTGGTAGATGAGTGAGAAGTGAAGCCATTCTTGCGCACACACGTCAAGTCCAAGCGCTCTCAGGAATACCGAAGCTAGGAGCTAGGAAAAGTTGAGATTGGCGTTGCTGTTCATCTCTTTCTCTCTCTCTCTCTCTCTCTCTCTCTCAGGTCTGACCATCACCCGACGCCACCGTCCAATTACTAGATTAAGGGATTAGACTGATGTTGGCCGGGGTTCAAAGACTCAAGTAGGCGGCTGCAGGCGTCATTTTTTCTGTTTTTTTTTTTCACAAATTCCACCCCATTAGATGACCGACCATAAGAAGTCCCAATCGGCTTTGAATCTATCTCGACCAACAAGGCCACGGCGACGGGATGCATATGCAACAAGCATAAAGATGCTGTTCAGACGGCGCCGATAATGAACTATGAGGTCTCGCAGCTCGCCCGCAGTTTCACTACGCAATCCCTCCCTGCCCCCGACGCCTTGTTCCCAGTTGCCGCCGGGGGACCGTTGGATCCCAACAGCGATGCGTTCGACGCCAGAGAGTGGGCGAGGGCCTTTTACAACACCCGCATCGACGCCTCCGAAGGCAACCCCCCCAGGACGACGGGCATCGCGTTCAAGAACCTCGACGTGTTCGGTTACGGCTCGTCCACCGGTTACCAGAAGAGCGTGAGCAACGTCTTCCTCGGGCTCTCGACCGCCGGGAAGAAGCTGCTGGCAAGGCGGGACCAGCGGATCGACATCCTTCACGATATGGAGGGCGTCGTCCACAGCGGCGAGCTGCTGGCCGTGCTGGGCCCACCCGGCTCCGGATGTTCGACGTTTCTCAAGACGGTGGCCGGCGACACACACGGCTTCCACATCAACGACGACGCGACGATCAACTACCAGGGCGTCCACCCAAAGGCCATGCGCACGGCGTTCAGGGGCGAGGCGATCTACACGGCCGAAGTTGACAACCACTTCCCGCAGCTGAGCGTGGGGGACACCCTGTACTTCGCCGCGCGCGCCCGGTGCCCCAAGAACATCCCCGAGGGCCTGTCGAAACGAGAGTACGCCGAGCACGTGCGGGACGTCATCATGGCCATGTTCGGCATCTCCCACACGAGGAACACGCGCGTCGGCGACGACTTTGTCCGCGGCGTGAGCGGCGGCGAGAGGAAGAGGGTCACCATCGCCGAGGCCGCGCTGAGCAACTCGCCGCTGCAGTGCTGGGACAACAGCACGAGGGGCCTCGACAGCGCCAACGCCCTCGAGTTCTGCCGAACGTTACGGACGCAGGCCGACGTCATGGGCTCGACCTCGTGCGTCGCCATCTATCAAGCTTCCCAGGCTGCATACGATGTAAACAATCCCCCCCCCCCCCCCCAATCAACATGACTAGACTCCCGAGGGCCCCCGGGGCTAACATTGCACAGATATTTGACAAGGTTCTGGTTCTGTACAAAGGCAGGCAGATCTTCTTCGGCAAAACCGGCGAGGCAAAGGCCTACTTCGAGGGGCTGGGGTTCGTCAGCCCCGAGCAGCAAACGACGGCCGACTTCCTGACCTCGATGACCAGCCACAAGGAGCGCGTCGTCCGGCCCGGGTGGGAGGGCAGGACGCCGAGGAGCCCGGAGGAGTTCGCCGAGGCGTGGAAGGCGAGCGAGCACCGCGCGCGCCTCGCGGACGAGGTCGAGGGTTACCTCCGCCGCCACCCGTTCGACGGGGAGCACCACGAAAGGTTCCTCGAGTCCCGGCGGGCGGACCAGTCCAGGTTCCAGCGCGCGAGGTCGCCCTACACGCTCTCGTACACGGAGCAGGTGCGCCTGACCCTGTGGCGCAACTGGGTGATGCTCAGGGGCGACCCCAGCATCCCGGCGACCATGCTCGTCACCAACGTCGCCCAGGCCCTGATCGTCAGCAGCATCTTCTACAACCTGCCCCCGGGCACGTCGAGCATGAACCGCCGCGCCATCCTGCTCTTCTTGACCATCCTGACCAACGCCTTTGGGAGCATCCTGGAGATCCTGCTGTTGTATGCGAAGCGCAAGATAGTCGAGAAGCACACCCGGTACGCCCTGTACCACCCCAGCGCCGAAGCCCTCTCGTCCATGGTGGTGGACATGCCCTACAAGGTCGTCAACGCCATATTCATAAACACCATCTATTACTTCATGGGCCATCTCCGGCGAGAGCCCGGCCCGTTCTTCTTCTTTCTGCTCATCTCGTTCACAATGGTATTGGTCATGTCGATGATGTTCCGGCTCATCGGATCGGCCGCGAGGTCCGTCACCCAGGCGCTGGCCCCGGGGACGCTTGTGCTCTTCATGATATCGCTCTACGCCGGCTTCGCGCTCCCGCCGCAGTACATGCAGGTCTGGCTCGCCTGGCTCAGGTGGATCAACCCGGCCTATTACGGGCTCGAGAGCGTTCTGGCGAACGAGTTTGTCGGGCGCGACTTCCCGTGCTCGGCTTTTGTGCCCCAGGGCCCCGGCTACGGCTCGGCGGCCCCGAACGAGCGGGCCTGCTCCTCGCCCGCGTCCGTCCTCGGACAGGACTTCGTTCGCGGCACGGACTACCTCCGCACGCTGTACGGCTTCGAGGACTCCCACCGGTGGAGGAACTTTGGCATCCTGGTTGCCTGGATGATCTTCTTCATGGTGCTGCATTTGTGCGCGACGGAGTACGTCTCGTCCGAGCGGTCGAGGGGCGAGGTCCTGGTCTTCACCCGCAGGGCCATGGGACGGCTTCGCAAGAAATGGACGGGCGACGTCGAGAGCGACTCCGCGAGCAATCCTCAGCAGACGAGCAGCAGCAGCGACAACAACAACAACAACAACGGGAACAGTAGCGGCATAGAGGAGCAGACTGCCGTTTTTCACTGGAAAGATGTTTCCTACGACATCAAGATCAAGGGCGAGCCTCGGCGCATCTTGGACGAAGTGAGTGGCTGGGTCAAGCCCGGCACTCTCACTGCACTGATGGTAAGTCGGGGAGGAGCACGGTCCGAATCCGAGAGAGAGGAGTCCCGCTCACTCGAGACAGGGTGTTTCCGGGGCGGGCAAGACGACTCTGCTGGACGTCCTCGCCACGCGCGTCACGATGGGCGTCATATCCGGCGAGATGCTCGTGAACGGGCAGCCCCGGGACGAGTCCTTCCAGCGCAAAACGGGGTACGCCCAGCAGCAAGATCTCCACCTCCACACCTCGACCGTTCGCGAGGCGCTCGACTTCAGCGCTCTGCTCCGGCAGCCGGCGCACTACACGAGGAAGGAGAAGCTCGAGTACGTGGACACCGTGATCCAGCTCTTGGAGATGGGGGAGTACTCGGACGCTGTCATCGGCGTCCCGGGCGAAGGTTTGAACGTCGAGCAGAGGAAGAGGCTCACCATCGGCGTCGAGCTCGCGGCCCGTCCCCAGCTCTTGCTGTTCCTCGACGAGCCCACTTCCGGGCTCGACAGCCAGACGTCGTGGTCCATCTGCGACCTCATGGAGAAGCTGACCAGGAGCGGCCAGGCCATACTGTGCACCATCCACCAGCCCTCGGCAATGCTGTTCCAGCGGTTCAACCGGCTCCTCCTTCTCGCCCGCGGGGGCCGCACGGTGTATTTCGGCGAGATCGGCAGGAACTCGCAAACCTTGATTGACTATTTCGTCCGCAACGGGGGTCCCGATTGCCCGCCCGGGGCCAACCCTGCGGAGTACATGCTGGAGGTCATCGGTGCCGCGCCCGGAGCCCACACCGACATCGACTGGCCCGCCGTCTGGCGTCAGACGCCAGAGTACCAATCGGTTCGGGACGAGCTGGCCAGACTGAGCGCGGGCACCTCGGCCCAGTCTGCGCCGGCCAGCAAGCCGGACCCGTCGAGCTACAAAGAGTTCGCCGCCGACTACGTGGCTCAGTACGAAGAGGTCACGAAGCGCGCGTTCCAGCAATACTGGCGCAGCCCTTCGTACATCTACTCCAAGGCGACCCTGACCGTCGGCGTTGTGAGGCGCCCTCCCCCCCCCGTGTCCTCCGTCCGTGCCGGGGAACCTTCATCAGCTGACCAGAAAAACAGGCGTTGTTCATCGGGCTCTCCTTTCTGAACGCCAAAAAGACGCAACGCGGCCTCCAGAACCAGACTTTTGGTGTCTTCATCTTCGTCACCATGTTCGGCCAGGTCGGTCAGCAGCTGATGCCCGTCTTCGTGTCTCAACGTACCATGTACGAGGCCCGCGAGAGGCCGTCAAAGGCGTACTCGTGGACGGCGTTCCTGTTCGCCAACATCGTCGTGGAGATGGCCTGGAACTCGGTGAGTGTCGCCCTTTTTTTTTTTTTTTTTTTTTTTTTTTTCCGGTGGCGGGAAGCGAGCGATCGATCGTCACGGCTGACATCGACTCCTCAGGTCATAGCAGTCTTCAGCTATATCTGCTGGTACTACCCGATTGGGCTGTACCGGAACGCCTATCCCACGAACTCCGTCGCTTCCCGCGGCATCACCATGTTCCTCCATGTCTGGATGTTCTTCCTCTTCACCGGCACCTTCGCCCAAATGGTGATCGCCGGTCTGCCGAGCGCCGAGATCGCCGGCGGCATCGTCAATCTCGTCTCAATCTTGATGTTCTCGTTCTGCGGGTGAGTCTCGTTGCCGGACCCAGACAAACAGCCGGACGATCATGTGCTGACGTGGGTCAGCATCATTGCTGGCCCGGGGGACTTCCCGGGATTCTGGATCTTCATGTACCGGGTCAACCCGTTCACATACGTGGCAGAGGGCTTCCTGGGCACATCGCTGGCCAAGGCCGCAGTAGAATGCGCCGCAAACGAATACGTCACCTTCGCCGCTCCGAGCGGCCAGACTTGCGGGCAATACTTGGCCGCTTACATTTCCATCGCCGGAGGCTACCTGGCAGACCCGAATGCAGGCAACGGCGCCTCCTGTCAGTACTGCGCCATAGCCTCCACCAACGACTTCTTGAGGGGCATCAATGTCGACTTTGGGAATCGGTGGAGGGATTTCGGCTTCATGTGGGTGTACACAATCTTCAACATGGCCATGATAGTCCTGATTTACTGGCTGGCGCGCGTGCCGAAACAGAGCAGGGTAAAGAAGGTATAAAGAAAGGTCTTGGTGTTTTGTTGAATAATATGAGGACGATGTCATGCAGCTGCAAGCGACCGCAGGGAGTTCGTTGATGCAGGTCCCGTCCCCGTTTCGTCAACTTCATAGCCTATGAACATGATTGCAGTAGAATTCGTCTCCTAATATATATACGCCCTCAATTCTGTCAAGTAGCAATAAGCCAGCGGTTGATTCCCGCACGGTTACCGGTGCCGTCGTAAAGAAAAAAGAAATAAAAAAAAATCAAAAAAAAATCGCGAGGGGTAATAATGTTATCGATCACCAACGTTTAGTTTAAGCTCACAATGATTGACTCAAGTCGTTAGTGTCCAGCCAATCGACCCCCCTCAGATAGCTGTGCATGCATCGGTTTGCCGAAAACGAGAAGGGCCAACTGTCAACCATTACAAAACATCATCGAAGATGGTTCGAACCCCGACCCCAGGAGGGTCGGCTTGGCGATTGCGACAGGGCAGGGGGGGGCAAACAGCGGCTGGGTGTTTACATTTCTTAACTCATGTTTCAGTCAAATGACATGGCAAGATCGGATAATGTTACTGCACACACATACACAGAAACCGGTCAACGGCTGTAGGGGATTGTGCATCCATCCATCCCCTTACGGATGGATACAGGGCAACACTGGGAAAGGAGATGGAAGCGTAGGGCACTGTGGCGTGTTGTGTCTCAGTGACGGGCGTCGCGCCAGTTAACGGACTGTCCGTCGCACCCCCTTCCAAGTCGTGGGACACCCGGAGCATCGTATGAGATGGAGGACGTACGCCACGGCCAAAAACATGTCGACTTCTTCTCTGCACAATCGCGTTGTCGAGGTCTGGCTAGGGGTAGGGGTAGGGGTAGGGGGGGGAAGAGGAAAGAAGCAAGTAAGCGTCTCCCAGGGGTTGGGTCGGAAAAGCGCTCAGTCTCAGCGCCGCCACCAAGGGCCCGTTGCTGGACTGTTTCAGGTTTTGTTCCTTCTAAAGTCCGTTACGTAGGTAGGCAAAGAAAAGTCAGACGGGGGGGAGGGAGGGGGACCGAGAAATGCGTCCGCTGTATCCGTATCCAAAGTGTCCATCCACTCAGCAACAGCTGCAGCACATATTACGGAGTACAGACGTCTTGTCTTGTTTCTTTTTCTGGTATTTGTTTTATCATGCTGATGGATACCATATGTACGGATAGTGTGCTGCAGCGCCATTGCCCGCAGCTCTTCGCAAGGATTCTCCTAGGAGCACAACACACACACTTCAGGGAGGGAGGGAAAAAGCGCGAGCGAGGACGAACTGTTGGGGCGAGGGGAGGGGAGGGGAGGGATGGCACGGTGCGTTTGGGCTTTCCATAGCGCGGATAGTTACGCCCCTCGTGGACTTTCTTCGATCGTGCTTGGGAAACATGGGACAACACCCGGGTGCCGGCTACTACATAGTAGTAGGTACGAATACAGGATACAGATGGAGAGAATAAAAGAATCTTGAACTGTTTTGGCGCTTGGGGAGGCCATGTTTGGTCTAGAAGTCCCAAGAGCTCTTCTTCTTCTTCTTCTTCTTCCCGCCACCACCACCAAGGTTGTCTCCCCTAACCTTGTCCTTGTCAGGTATTGATGTCTTGCCCAATCCTGTCTCTGATCGGGGGCCCTTAAAGGCTCTTTTATCGATACCTCTCTCTTGTCAACCGCTGATCCCTTTACAGAGGCTTCCCGCGAGAGCCACGCCATGCCACGCCATGCCATGTTCTCCATTTGCATTCCCCTCCCTCTCCCCCTTCGCACGACCATCGGGGTACCACGCCGGCCCAGACCTCCGCGCGGCATCCCCTCGACAGCCGGTCTTACCGCATGGCCTAGTTCGCAGTGATTGGGCGTTGGATGGCTTCGGTTTGAAGCACGTCCGTCCACTGGCAAGTCCTGGGCCTGCGGAATACTAAGTGCTTCGGTCTGAATGGTCACATGGCGCATGCACACACGGTCGGTCCAGCTTCCTCGGCCCCATCCCGTGCCATACCGGTACAATACACACTCTCTCCCTCTCCCTCCACTCTCTCCGAGTCTCCCAACGCCTGCGCGAGCCCAAATGAAGGCCGAAGGCAAAAAAGCCAAGGGATATCGCTCGCCATTCCGTTCAGGCCATGAGCAAGCCGCAGCAGCAAGAAGCGAACCCAATGCCGTCCCCATGCCCTCCTGTTTCTTCTTTCCTGTCTCGCTTACCCGTCGAGACTGAAAACCTTTGGAAGCTCGCCATAACATCCGTCGCTACCTAGCTCAGACGTGGTGGCTGGACGGAGGGGTCCTCTGCGTGACTTGTGGGCGGGCTAGCTCTCTGCCTCCTTCGCCTCCCTCCTTCACCTACCTACCTCCCTTGCCCTCCTTTATTCATTCGCCCTCCCGCCGTCGTCGCGCGACTTTTGCAGCCGTAGCTCCAAAGTCCGGTGGCCGCACTTGGGTTTCTCAGGGAGAACGAACGGCTACTGGTCGAGAGGCTTTCGCCCAACTCACCTCACCACCCCTCCGCTAATCAAAAATCCCGACTCACCAACATCTCACCTTTTTTTTTTTTTTTTTTTTTTTTTTTGGCCTGCCCTCCTCGGAACGGTCGCATTCCTCACTCGCCGAGCGTTCCGTGTGCGCCCTTGTTCCTTGGCTGAGGCAGCCACCGGTTCCTTGTCGGTCTTTTATACAAACTCAGCGACGACAATAAGGACAACGACGACGATAAGGACAGCGACGACGACGACGACGACGACGACGACGACGACGACGACGACAACAACCGCGAGAGCGACGACGGAGTCCTCCGGGGCGATTTCCCCACCACGCAACCCCGACGCGGTGAGCCAGCCCAGTCATTCGCCATGCGCCCGACCAAGGCCACGCGATGGAGGGCGGTGAGCCGCAACACCGACAAAGCCTCGATTCTCACTCTCTTGGGCATCTCGGAGATCCTCAAAGTCCGCGGGAAATGGCGCGTGGCCTTGAGGCTCGGGTCCATCGCCCTGCAGCAGTCGCACGGCCTGGGGACCCTGACCGAGGGCCTGGCCTTGTTGAGCGTCGGCCACGCCTATCGCAACCAAACCCCGGAGAACTGGATCGCCGCCCAGCACCACCTCCGCATGGCCAAGCTGCTCCTCGAGGGCCTCCCGACGAGCGAGGACCAGACCTTCTACCTGATGCGCGCCGTCCTGCTGCTCGGCGACACCCTCGTGCGCCGCGAGGACCTCGGCGACATCGCCGAGGCCGAAGAGCTGGCCCACCTGGCCGAGCGCCTGCTCCGCCAGAGCCGTGAGCGGCCGGCCAAGTCCTTCCGCTGGACCCTCTTCACCGGCTCTTGGCGCGACTTTTGCGTGCACTCCATGGTCGAGCTCGGCGAGATCTACTACTACACGAGTCGCTGGGCCGAGGGGGAAAAGCTGCTCCGCGAGCTCGTGCCGACCCTGGTCAAGAGGAGGGGCAAGCGCCACGTGACAACCATCGAGGCCCAGCGCGACTTGGCGAGCATGCTGGTCAACCAGGACAAGTACGAGGAGGCCGAGACGGCCTACCGGATCGCGCGGGACTGGAACGAGCAGGTCCCCGTCTTCGGCCACGAGGAGAAGGCCGCCATCGACTACAACATCGCAATGTGCCTGTCCGAGCGCGGCAGGGATCAGGAAGCCCGCGTGGAGATCGGCAACATGGATCTGGCCGCCGACCTGCTGCACTACGCCAACGGCGAATGGACCCTGAAGCTGGCGAGGCTCACGAGCCTCCGCCTGAAGAGGTACGACGAGGTCGTCGCTCTCTGCCGGAGATTCCAACGCGTGCTGGACGAGCACAGGGCGCGCTTCGGGCCCTGCAGCCCCGTGACGCTGAGGAACATGGAAGACCACGTCACGGCCCTCAAGGCCCTGCGCAGGTGGGACGAGGCCATCGCCATCCTCCGCGACATGTGCCGGCGCGAGGCGAGCGACGTCGCGCGCGTCGTCGAGCAGACGCTCGAGACCCGGCTGAACCTCGCCCACACGCTCCGCCACGCCGGCCTCCACGAGGAGGCGGCGTACGAGTACCGCAAGTGCCTGGAGATCGAGCGGGCGGCGTCCGACGACTTCAGGGATGAGGCACAGATCCGCAACATACTAAAGTACCTCGCGTACCTGTACGAGCTGGCACGGGACAGGCCGAACGCCCTCATCGCCTACTCCCAGCTGCAGAGGGAGTACTGGGGCCGGCCGAGCCAGCACCGGAACCTGGTCAAGTACGAGTGGTGCAGGGGCAAGATGTTCATGCTGCAGGGCCGCTGGGAGCACGCGCTCAAGCTGCTCCTGAGCGCCCTCGCGGTCAAGAGGGGCGTCGAGACGGCGGTCTCCATCATCACCGGCCTGCCGATCGAGGCCGTGCACGCCATGCAGCCGGGCAGGAGAACCCCCCCAACGCCGACGCGGCCCGACATCCTGGAAGCGGACGACACCACGGACGACGACGGCGACGACAAAACGGCGCACAAGTCCGCGACCCGGGACCATGTCCAGGTCAAGGAGCTGGACTCGGAATACGAAGAGAGCCAGTCGTGGGACGAGGTGGACTGGTGGGAAGAAGTCATCAAGGACGCCGTCGACGCCGTCCGGCGCGAGGAGCCCTTCCAGTCCTGCACGCCGCTCGACGAGGCCGACTCGGAAGTCGACGACGACGAGGCGGACGAGACCGTGGACGCCGTCCTGACGCTGAAGAGCAGCTTCCCGGCCGTGCCCGCCAACGACGAGTGGACGCAGCCCCAGTGGCCCCGGCTTCCGGACACGTACGAGGAGTTGGTGATTCAGCAAAGGAGCGTCGTAGAAGAAAGTCGACCATGGGTGCCGTGAGGGGGGGGCCGCGGCAGGGAATGAGAGAAGGTCGACGGCAATGTTCCCGATGACATCCTGAGATGAGCTTGATGCTCGGAAAGGGGGCGGGCGTGTATGGGCATCTGTCGATGGGAAGTCCGGGGGGTTAGGTACATAGATAGCACGCCTGGATATAACGACCTGAATGCCTTTGACCATTTAATATAATGACAATTTTTTTTCCTTCCCTTCGCAGATGGCTTGCACACGATGGAAGCCAAGCCAAGCCAAGCCAAACCAAGCGTGAACTGGTTTTACCTACCTCGCTCGCGTGCAGCCCCTAAAGTCGATCCGGTCCTTCGGCCCCCGTGTCCCATTTTCGGGTTTAACGCCGCCGTATCGCCGGCGCTGGCCGATCTGCGCAGCTCCGTGGAGGTCTGCCATGTCTCTCTGCTTATCTATCCGATCCCATACTGGTGCGATCCTGCGTATCTACCGTACCACGTCAGACCATATAAAAACGGTGTTCCCTCAATGCCAGTTGCTTTATAGGCCAAAGACGCCGCCAATGTTCATCTGATCAGCGCGACCCCTAATAGCATCCATTGGACAGCTGCGTCATCTAACAACCCCCCCCCTCTCCCCCTCTGTAGCCAACAACATTCACCAAGTATATCGAGATGGCCGTCCTCGTGCTTGGAGCTGGTGAGCTGGGCGCGGCTATGCTCAGATCTCTCATGGCGCACCCCTCACGACCGACGGGCTCCTCGGTCTCTGTCCTCCTTCGACCTTCCAACATCAACTCGACAGACGCGGCAAAGGCCGAACTAATCGCCGGGCTCAAGACCCAACGCGTATCCATCGAAGCAGGCGACGTCGTCAACGACTCCGTTCGGCATCTCGCAGACGTGTTTGCAAAGTACGACACGGTCATCAGCTGCACAGGCTTCGTGGGCCCGGCAGGCACGCAACGGCGCATCTGCGAGGCCGCTCTGCTCGGGAGGGTGCGGCGCTTCGTTCCCTGGCAATTCGGCGTCGACTACGACGCCATCGGGCGAGGGAGCCCGCAAGCGCTCTTCGACGAGCAGCTGGATGTCAGAGACGCGCTGAGGGCGCAGGAGGAGGTGGCGTGGATCATCATCAGCGCCGGCCTCTTCATGAGCTTCCTCTTCGTCGGGGACTTTGGCGTGGTGGACTTTGAAGAGAGGAGACTGCGGGCCCTGGGCGGATGGGACGTCGAGGTCACGCTCACGAGCCCCGATGACATCGGCAGGATGACGGCCGAAGTCGTCTACGACCCGCGCGGCATCCCCGAGGATGGCCGGAACGTGGTGTACGTCTCTGGAGATACGGTCTCGTACAAACGCGTTGCGGACTTGGTCGGGCAGAGGTTTCCGGAAGTCGGGTTTGTCAGAGAGGCTTGGGACACGGAGCGGCTGAGGGGAGACCTCCAGGAGAACCCGACAGACGTCTGGAGAAAATACCGTGCCATCTTTGGCGCGGGGAAGGGCGTCTCGTGGCCAAACGAGGCGGCCTTGAATAGTGAGAGGGGCATCAGGCTGGAGGATCTAGAGACATTTATTGGAAAGATGGAAACCCCGGATAGTCTAAACAGGTAGCTCGATGCTGTGTCCTAGCGGAACACAGTGCCAACCAGGCAGTGGTGAAGTGGCTACTAAAGTACATACGTCGTTGATGTCTATGTCTCCGGCAGCAGGAACCCAAGACTTGATAACAGGAAAACCTAGGGTTTGAGAGGCATAGGAGGCGAAGTGCGAGTACCGAACTATGTCGTACACATGCAGAATTTTCCTAGCCCCTATCCTGATGCATACACAGCCGGGACACGGCTGGTCTCTAATAAATGACCCTTTGCTGAGAGGAAGGCTTGGGTTCTGGGTGGGCTCAATGCTTGCCTACGCTATGACAGATGAAAAGGATGAATGGACAATGACGGTAGCACTGACTGGTGCTTTAACACCCACGTGGAGAGAGAAAGCTTAGATTATCCTTCATCTTGTCCGGGATTTTCGGATTTAGACCCATTCCAGCCTGCCTTCTTGATATCAAAAATCTACTGCCATCGCCCTTGTGTGCGGCGGCATCGTCTGTCTGGAACAATATACTTTCCGAGACGGACATTCACTGCTGCACATGTGCTCATCTATAGTTCCCCGACGCACTGATACAGGAACCTTTTATGTTATGGTTTACCGGGTCTTCGGTTCACAACGGAGCCTGCCCTGGAGAGGCTTAGAGCACATCCAACGGACGATCCGGAGTAGAGCGAGACATCGGACGGAGAATGCTCAATTGTGACGACTCTGGATTGACTGGACCAAGGAAGCCGGTGATTCACCAACCTGATGCGACGTAGACGCTACGACCAGGAACGGCCGGCCAATATTCGAGGTAATACGGCCCAGAGGCAACGATCAACAGGAAACGGGCCGCAAGCCGTGAGGGGCTCATACCACTGTTCCGTCGATACGAGTTATCCCGTGCGTTGATTGACCCGTCTGTTCCGCCAAGGCCTGGCCAGATCCCTTTTCGAGCTTCCCTCGCGACCGGACCGGACCAGTCGAAACGGGAAAAGCAATATAGGAACACAGGCATCGTGGTTTTTCCCCGTCTGGTGAGGCCTTGGCACTGCTTTGGAAAACTGGGGAATATGGAGAACCACGGGCAGTCGAGTCCGCCGTGGTTGGCTTGGTCAACTTGCCGGAGGCCCCTTGGCGCTGGGCACGACCGTTTCGAAACGTCCTGCACGGCGGTCGGTTCGACATGAAGATGAGCCACCCCACCCCGGCTGTAGCCCGGCAGGCCGGTAGGGGGGGGGAGGTGAGTTGGACAGCAGAACCTCGGTGTGCGGGATAAGTACAACGGAGTGTGCAGACGTAAAAAAGTGGGTGATGACGGAGAGAAGACGGATATTGTTCGTCAGCTCGTCAACCGGTTGTTTCATGGGGCAAGCAGCCCAGCAGGCCTCGGTCGATCCACCACGTGGTCGATCACTTTATTCCAGACTTGCTTGGGTTTTGTCTGCGTTCAAGCTTCGTGGTCAAGGATACCGGATCGGAGGGCGGGCCTGGCCAGCCAGTTTTCCGGGACTCTCAGTCGAGCTGCCCCATACCATCGGAGCCCCCTTCTTTGCCTCTATTATATTGGATAACGACCTGCGCTGAAAACAGCCGGGCTGGGACATGTCGGCGTACGGAGCACCAACTCGGGAGTTGACTCCGTTCTTTGTGGAGCAGGACTTTGGATGAAAGGAGGCTCCTGCGAACCCATGCACGCCGTCGACGCTGTTGGCTAGATCTCGTCAGCCCCCCTCCGCGGAGCCAGGATGGACTGGGGCCGTTGGTACGATCTTCGAAGTCTGCATCGGCGCTTTCATTTCCTCCGCGTCGCCTGTTGATTAATGCTGTACCTATTGCGGAGGAACTACATCATCTGCATTGGAAGATGCCCAACTACTGAAGCCGAATCTGAGTTAGTTGGTGGGTTTATGACGGAACATGCAGCAGCCCCCGAATCCTCTGGACCGTTGAGGGTCCGGCGGCCGTAGTGCGATTTCGTGGACCTGGTTATGATCCGATCCCCCTCTACATCTTGATATAAGTGACCTAGAGACACTTGCCAATGAGCCTACAGTCTGGCTTCGTCCCCTTCATCCCATCACTTTACCGACCTTTGCTATCCAACACAATCATTCAAGCAGGCTTGAACTATCTTATCAGTCCATCAAGTAGACAAGCCTTTTCTTCTCCCACTCCGCCGTTTCCTTTACCAACCACCAGCACCACACAGTCACAATGAAGTACTCCTTCGCCATCGCTCTCAGCACGCTCGTGCTCGGCATCGCTGCCGCCCCGGCCGTCAACGGTGCCGCTCACGGCCACGCCGTTTCGCACGCCGAGCGCGGCTATTTCGACGTGCTCCACCACGAAGCCCGCGCGGAAGAGCCTAGCAAGCCCCGGTCTGCCAAGAGCCCCAAGAGGACGAAGCCCAGCAAGACGCGCCGGCCTGGTTCCATCATCACGTCCGCCCCCGGACTTCCTGGCAACGGCACCCGCGGCTTCCAGATCCGTGCTAATACTACCAAGGGCGCCGCCGCTCCCGCCGGCGACCTCCCCGCTTCTTCGGGCACCTCCGTCCTGAAGGCCGCCCAGACCGTCGCCGCCGGCCAGTCCTTTGACGGCGGCATGGCCGTCTTCGACCGTGGCGTTGCCTGCACCGGCCAGGCCGAGGGTGGCGACTCGGACGCCGTCTTCGTCCTCGAGAAGGGCGCCAGGCTCTCCAACGTCATCATCGGCCCCAACCAGATCGAGGGCGTCCACTGCAACGGCGGCTGCGCCCTCGAGAACGTCTGGTGGTCCGCGGTCTGCGAGGACGCCTTCACGATCAAGAAGCAGGAGGCCGGCGAGACCACCACCATCACGTCCGGCGGCGCCTTCGGGGCCGACGACAAGGTCCTCCAGCACAACGGCGCCGGCACCCTCTCCGTCAGCGACTTCACCGTCGAGACCTTTGGGAAGCTGTACCGCAGCTGCGGCAACTGCAAGACCATGTCTGAGCGCCACGTCGTCCTTGACAACATCAACGCCTCCTCTGGAAAGCTCCTCGCTGGTAAGTCGACGACGACATAGATGATAGAATCCCCACACGCCTCATGACATACTGACGTGGTCGTCCTCGCCAGGCATCAATTCCAACTACGGCGACACTGCTACCTTCAAGAGCGTCAAGGCCAAGAGCGTCGGCGACATCTGCACAGAGTTCGAGGGCAACAATAACGGTGACGAACCCACCGAGGTGGGTTCGGGTCCCTCGACGGCTTGCAAGTACTCCAATTCCGATGTCATCAGCTCTTAAGGACGGTGTCGCGATCCAAACTCTGCTCTGGCACTTGGCTCGGAGTGACCTTTCACAAAGGCAACGTTTGCGAGGGAGATGGCACTTCAAAATTACGCTTGTTTACTTGTATATATTCTTTTCTTGTACAGTTGCCGTTACGCGTGTACATAGAATCCTATGCCATGTGGGCAGTTTTAATATGGTGAGCCCCCAACGTGCAATACCAATATGACGACCAAATCATGATCACTTTAGCCTCTAAATGATTTCCTCCAGCACGTGAAAACTGATGAGGAGATGGGTATCTAAGAATGTAAACTCGCCTATCGTCAAGCGGCATCTACATAGAGCACCCCTGCCTCAAGTCCCAAAACTATGGACTCGTTCCAAGGTCCAATGGGAGAACAGAACCAGCTGCAGGTTGAATGCACAACAATAGGTGCATCCCGTCTGACATCAGATTGCTGTGTATACCGAATCAACGCCACCAGCTGTTCCTCGCTTCTAGATCCTGGGATCCGAACGGGGTTAACCAAGCAGAATGTCATGGCTTCAAACGTCGGGAGACTCAACCCTCCATATGTCTTGCGGGAGGTTCAGACGCCATGTCAGTATCCGCATATATAAATCCATCGTCCGCCACCCCGATACAATCTCATGACATTATCTAGCACCTTCTCATCTCACACCTGTTGAGTGTTCCGCCTTTATAACTGCATAATAACGTACGGAATACCCTGGATCGAGCCGCCGACGCCATGTCGCTCGTCGCATTCCGCAACTGGCGCACGCAGCACTACCCCCCGGCACCGTCCTTCACGGAGGAACACATCGCGCCCCAGAATAGTCGTGTCTTTATCGTCACGGGCGGCAATGCGGGCGTCGGCTTCGAGCTGGTCAGGCTCCTCTATACCACGGGTGCCACTATCTACATGGCATCGCGGTCCAAGGTCAGTGGTCATCTCACCAATCCAGAGGCTGCTGAAGCGTGGCGTCGCCGAGATATCCCCCGCTTCCCCGTTCACGCACGGAGACATGCACGGAGACTGACTATTCGCGGCGGCCCCATCGCTAGGAACGAGCCGAGAAAGCAATCGAAGCGATTGCCAACGCTGCTCCGACCCTCAAGAATCCGGGCGTCGTCAAGTTCCTCCACCTAGACCTCGACGACCTCGATGTCGTCAAGTCGGCTGCCGCGTCCTTCGCGCGACAAGAGTCCAAGCTCGACGTGCTCTGGAACAACGCCGGCACGGGCGCCTTGAACGTGCCGGTGGGCTCGAGGACCAAGCAGGGCTTCGAGTCCATGATCGGCATGCACTGCGTCGCCGCCCAGCTCTTCACCCGCCTCCTGCTTCCCCGGCTCCGCGCCGCCGTCGCGGACGGCCCGAGGGGCTCGGTCCGCGTCGTGTGGACCTCGAGCTACCTCGCCGAGTCAGCCTCCCCCGCCCACGGCGTCGACCTCGGTCTGCTCGACGAGGGCACGGCGGACCGCATGCGCAACTATGCCCAGTCCAAGGCGGGGAACTGGCTGCTCGGTCGGGAGATGGCGGCCCGCCACGGCGCCGAGGGCATCGTCAGCGTCACCCAGAACCCCGGCAACGTGAGGGCGGGCTCGTATGCCGGGGTCCCGGCCCTCGCCATGGCGATCATCGGCTTTCTGTTCCTGCACGAGACGAGGTACGGCGGCTATACGGAGCTGTATGCCGGGCTCTCGCCCGAGATATCGCCCGAGACCAACGGCGCCTATGTCGTGCCCTGGGGGCGCATCCGCCCCGATGCGGACTGTCCGAGGAAAGATCTTTTGGACGCCATGAGGTCGGAGGCGGAGGGCGGGACGGGCCATGCCGCCAAGTTCTGGGACTGGTGCGAAGAACAGTGGGAGCCTTTCGTCTAGTCCCACACTCGACACGGACATGACATGAAGTGGAATCCATCCTGCCCGCTGTCTTTTGTCCAGAATTATTAGCGCCGTAGTTTCGTACACCTGATAAGAACCTACTTCGTCAGAGAAAACGTGTTGCCCCCCTCTTGATTGACGTCAAGTGGAATATGAGAAGTTTTAGTTACTGCTCCGCGCGACTGACAGCGTCGTTTTTTTTTTTTTTTACGTGACAATTGATCTCCGAATCAACTCGCCATCCCCGAATCTTTTGTAGGCCTTCTTTCCTCAGCCTTTGACCTTGTTTCTTTTGTTCGTTGTTCAAGCTATCCGAAGTCGATGCTTCCTGACGAATTCCAAGACGTAGCATCATCAATTGTGACCGATGTCCAAGTTCACATATGAGTGCCCTGCATGACGTTTTGACTGGCAACTGATCATGTCTTGTACTCTGCTATACTGTAGTAGGTTAGTATGATGAAACGCAAATATACTGAAAGTCCTCGCTCAAAGAGTTTGGGGCGTAATGATGGTTAGTCATGGAGATCACCAACTCCCAGAAAAGCTTTAGACGAAACCGCGGAAAAGGGCAATCGAGGGTCCCGAAGCTGAGCTTATACAGACTCGGTTCTTTTCTTTTAAACTGCTACTAAACGTCTGTCAGAGTACTCCCGCGGTTATTTATTTATTTATAGAAAACATCACCCGCTAGGTTTCGGATGCGTTCGGTGCGCGTTACCTTGAGTCTGGCACGACCTGAACGGATACTTTGGAATCAAAAGTTAGATCTTGTCCCCCCCCCCCTCCCCCAACGAGCTTTGATCGACTGAAGGGCATCGTCCCACAGGAACTGAAAAGGCCCGAAGCCGCTGTGAACCTTATCTGTTCGGGCTGAAGCCCAACCACCCCGCAGCGATGACTGTTCCTCGCGGTGACAGCCAGGTCGCGCGGGGCTTATTTTGGACGACCAAACCCCTCCGCCCCCCCCGTCGTCGGATAACGCCATGCGGTTTCGTCTCATGAAGACCACTAGAATCGACAACGTCGCCGCAGAGTCGCTGACGATATTTCGGCCGGCGTGTTTCATTTGGCCATCCGACTAGGCGGGAGATCGTGTCACTGCTCCCGGCGATAAGGGGGCCAAACCCACGATACCTGGTCACATAGACTTGTCAGACCGCCATCGTCAAGTGGGATCCTGGCGGCCCACAAGCTTTTCGAGCGCGGGTTGCCTGGGAGGAAAGTCTAATACAGTTTGCCAGACAGTATTGTGTAGTTTACTGTCGATGGGCGCATATAAGGATTGTATCGTCCGTCACACGAGCACCAGGCGAAATATCAACTCCGAAGCTTGAAAGCCTTGGTGATCCTGTCGACATTCACCTTTGGTCTTTTTTCACGATTGGAAGCACTCTTCCAACGCCAAATACGTGTTCGATCACACCTGCAGTCTTTTTTTACGCTTGAAGGCGCGCATCTTGCGTCGAATACGTGCTCGATATGAACCTCCGCTTCCTTCTCCTCGTCCTCACGCAAATTGCGCTCTGCTGGGCCGGTATATCCAAGTCCGTATGTTTACCCCCTCGTATCCATCTTAAACGGCACATGTCCTCTCGAGAATCAAACCGAGCTGCCCAGCTGACTCTGGAGGCAGAACAGGAAAGGCGCTCTACAGCACCGACCGGTTGGAGGCCCCGAACGCGTCCTCAAAGGAGGTGAGAAAATCGTCGCGTCTTGGATCTTGAGTCAGGGGGTAATAATCCGCAAGACCGCAATGCCGAGATACAGTGTATAGCCTGTTGTGCGGCCGAAGAGGAGAATTCGACCGTGTGCTTGAACGTGTTGACGCTCTCTAGGGGTTCATTTTTTGAGCGATGAAGTCGGTGGCGAGGTGTCGTCGATACGAGCGGCGGGCTTACGTACGGGCAGGGGTTCAATTCCGTTTGAAGTTTGGTTTCCGCTTGGCAGTCTATATCAAATCACCCATGACACAAGAAACAAGCATCGGGGAAAGGGTCAAAGCGGTCATGAACCTTGCAGCCATGACAGACCCATGGAAACCACGTTTAGTGAAAAGCTTGTCGGATCATAGTGCAGTATCTGATGCAACACCACACATGACCGGTGATTGGACAGCAGTGCTATTGCGGGCAAGACGTGCGATTATCTTTACTCGAGCGCCTGTAGGAGTCTATCTATACATACGAATGACAAAGAAAAAAAAATGTAAATGTATTACACGTAGGTATCAC
Source organism: Colletotrichum caudatum (assembly GCA_030867225.1). Classification (NCBI taxonomy): domain Eukaryota; kingdom Fungi; phylum Ascomycota; class Sordariomycetes; order Glomerellales; family Glomerellaceae; genus Colletotrichum; species Colletotrichum caudatum. The sequence goes on from MU846091.1 coordinate 68,288, forward strand.
CATTGGCACAGATGGACAGATGGATGCCGCCAACCCAGACACCGACCCTCATGTTCCACCCCGCGACTCCGTTAAAATGCAAGCCATTCCTTACACGCATGAATGAAACAATATAAAAAAAAGTGGTAAAGAGAGAGAGAGAGAGAGAGAGAGAGAGAGAGAAAGGAAAACCCCTTTCTAGCATTGGCATCTCTTTTTTTGTCGGCGTCCGACATCTGTTTTGAAACTCGTCAGAAGCAGAAGACGGCGTCGGCCATCTTGGCGACGGCGCCGGGCTTCTCGAAGCCCAGGTCCGCCAGCGACGTCTTGGCGGCGGCGACCATGCCCGGCGGGCCGCAGAGCATGACGCGCGCGCCGTCGCCGGGGGCGGGGAAGCGCTCGGCCATCATCTCCCTGGTGACGTAGCCGACGCCGTGGGCCCAGCCCTCCGGGGGCGCGTCGAGGAGGTAGTGCAGCCTGAGGTTGGCGGGGTGGCGGCGCGCAAAGGCCTCGAGCTCGGCGCGCAGCAGGATGTCGGCCTCGGAGCGGTTGGCGTAGATGAGGCTGACCTCGGTGGTGTCGCGGGGGTCCTCGCAGATGGCGCGGACGAGCTGGTACATGGGGGTGATGCCGGTGCCGCCGGCGAGCATGCCGATCCGGCGGGCCATGTTGGGGCGGTAGCGCATGGCGCCCTTGGGCCCGCGGAAGAGCACCTCGTCGCCGGGCTCGAGGCCGGCGAGGTACCTGCCCGTCAGCAGGCCGTCGGGGTAGCAGCGGATGACGAGCTCGAGGCGGCCGAGGTCCGAGTTGTTGGAGGTGGGGGTGTAGGACCGGGCGACGGACCTGCCGTCGACCTCGGCCTTGATGGAGACGTGCTGGCCGATGGGCAGGCCGAGGACGGTGGTCGGGGTGGGCAGCTCGAAGACGAAGCGGTAGACGTTGGGGGCGAGGAGCGTCTTTTCGACGAGGGGGAGCGGGTGGTAGGAGACGGGGTCGAGCCAGCCGCGCTGGTTGAGGGGGTTGGGCCTGGCGACCCGGGGGATCTTGAGGTGCGGGCGGTAGTGCATGGGGGTCATGTCGTAGTGGAGGAGCTTGGAGGCCTCCTTTGCGGCGACGGAGCCGGCGACGGCGAAGAAGGCCGAGGCGACGGCGAAGCCCTCGAGGAAGCCGAAGCCGGAGCGCTTGGCGCCGGGGACGGCGGCGCCGGCGCCACCGCCGAAAGAGAGCCACGACGGGAGCTGGAGGTTGAGCCTCTGGATGGCGGCGAGGGCGTCCCGGCCGGCCGGGGTGGAGACGGCATGGCGGGCGGCGACGGCGCCGAGGCCGATGAAGAGGGCGGCGGCGGCGGCCTGGGATGCGGCGCGGGCGGCTGCGGAGGAGGAGGAGGAGGCCGGGGCGGCTGCGGGGGCGGACTTGGGGGCGAGGCGGACGGCCTTGGGGGCGGAGCGCTTGTTCACGCCTTTGAGCTTGCCGACGCGGAATTCGGCCATGATCTCGAAGGCGTCCTCGGAGTGGCCCGCGTTGTCAAAGGCTTCGCTGGCGTCGACGCCGGCAGCCTCGATGAGGACTTCTGCGCCACCTGGATGGTCGTGGACGTACTTTGTGACGTCGTAAACTAGGTCGGGGGGGTTAGCGGGATGGGTTTTTCTGGAGTTTGGCACAATCCAAAGGGGGGGGGGGGGGGGGGTTTGACGTACCATTACCGTGGATGACCATCCAGCAGTCGTTGGCTTCCCTGTGAGCGGCAACCTCCTTGGCCGTGAACTCGGGGCCTTCTGTTGTTGCCATTATGTTTGGTTTGTATCTTGTGTCGTGTTGTGCTCGAAGGGGGTATGGTATCCCTGCAAAAAGAGCAATAAGAAGGGACAAAGAAGGGGGAGGGGGGGATAAGGATGTGCCGCAACACAGTTCAAATGTGCCTGTGTTGATATAATAGGGGAAACTGTTATCTTTATCTAAAAGCAAAGAAAATGGGGAAACCGTGCCGATCGTGATGTGGACAAGGCTATACTATGCGGTGTAGTAGTAGTGGTAGTAGAATACGAACGACCCCCTTTTTTTGTCTTTCTTTTCTTCTCTCTTTTACATCTACAGAGGTTCGGGGTTCGGGACGCGGAAGCGCAGGATTGGTATTTATCGACATGCAGGAATTGGATTGACGGCGGGCGAATCGAGCCATGTCCACAATTAGTGAAAAGCCGGCACGAATCGAATAGCTGGACGGCCTGGGCTGGGTTGGGCTCATTGATTTGCTAAGGATGGGTACGGATACGCTACGCAGTAATGTCCGAAGAAAGATGCCGAGGCTCGAGAGAAGTGGGCATCGCGGTCGAGGGATGATGTCGGTATGCACCAGTACCTGAGGTAACTGTACGGATACTATACTGTACCTAGGTAAGGTAAGGTGCGGATACCATAACTCAGGTAGGTATCCATCCGTACGGATGCCCATCTTGATGTGCATCACCGGGGCAGCCTGACAAAACCGAGTGTCGGGATTGGGTGCCGGGCCGTTCCACACCACACCACACCATGCGCTGCGCCGGCGGCCCCGATGGGATGGCATGGCATGGCATGGCATGAGCGAAGGATACCCAGTGGGTCGGGCTAGATAACTTGTTTTCCCCGGGACGCACGCACGCACGCACGAGTCGCTCGTTGTCTTGGCCGCGAATGAATGCACTAAACGGCGTGTATTGATGGATGAATTTCTTGGAGTATGTTACCGTACCTAGGCTATTGATTGCTATCGGTAAGGGGGGACTACATACTACATACAGTAAAAGGGGTGCTTATCTAAACCGCGATGCTTTGTCAGAAACTCAACGATGGGTATGTGGATCCACTCCTTCCCTTCTTCCTTCCTGAACCGAGGCGACGGATTTCGGGACTTGGACAGCCTCGGCACACGTACTGAGTACGTACCCACCATCTAGCGAGGGATGCACGTACCGCACCGTACCTTCCTAGGTGAAATACTTGCATACCTACCCTACCTACTGAGTACTGTACAATGTACATAGTAGGTAGGTAGGTGTCCGTGCCCTAAACGGGGGCCCCACTCGTCCCCTCCTGCCCTGCAAATTTTCTGAACCTCGCCGGCCGACGCACAACGTGACGTGACGAGACGAGACGAGACGTCTTTTTGTTCGCTTCGCCACTACCAAGTATTCGTTCCAATACGGATACAATACTCTGCCGAATACTTACATCATACATTACGCTCCCTTGCCATTCATTGCAGTGTACGATGTACGATGACCGACAAGACGATTCCAATGGCAAGCCCACCGGCCCCGAATCCCGACGCGGAAAAGGGGGCCCTGCTCCTCGAAGCTGTCCGGCGTTGTTGAACGACGACTGACTGACTATCCTATCCGTATTGTCCGTCTGTCTGTCCGTCTGTACTACCATGTACGTACGTACCCACCTCGGCACCCTGAGATTCTCTACACTAACTAGCGCACATCTACCATGTCTAGCCCTATCAACGTTGCGCATCAAGGACTGGACACTGGACCCAAATTTCCGATTTTTCTTTCGTGCCATGCATCCGTCTCGCCCTCTACTACGGAGTATACACTATCTCCCTCCCTTGACGGAACCCGTCCCGTCTCGTCTCGCCATCAATGCTTCCTTCACACAGGCCTAGTCCCGCTTCTTTCTCGGACTTGATCACTCATGAAGTCATAGTATAGTCCCCCCCCCCAGTCAACGGGCCCTTGAGATGAACCTCGGCAGGCCACTTTTTTTCGCCAAAACACCTCAGCTTCCTTTGCTTCTTCTGTTCCCACCACCCAAGGAAACAACAATCGCCATTGTCTAGCGCCGGATTGGATAACCTTGTCTCTCCCTATCTCCATCTAGCTATCTGCTACCCGGGGTACGTACTGTTTAAATTGCCATCTATTTTTGCCTACTTATATATCGCGAACTGGGTGCATCCTCCTCCTCCTCCCCCACGGCTACTTCGCTCGGAAGATTTGTATTACTTACTTTTTACCTATCAACTACTTCCATACCATCTTTATTTAATACATACTCGCTTCAAGCTCTGCCTGCCTGCCTGCGCTTCTTCCCTTGTTCAGACTCGAATCACATATAGCATACCTAGCCTGGCATACAGTAGTTGCACCATGTCATCACAACGCTTCTACCTCTTGGGTGAAGACCCTTCCCTCACGACAGAGTTCGAGATACCCGCCTCAACCGACGAGGAGGGCCTCCAGCATCTCGCCGCCTCTCATTTCGCCGTCGTCGACCACAAGGGTAAGCAAGCAAGCAGGCAAGCCACTCGGCGTCTCACTGCCGTGCCGCTCCGTGCCGCCCCGTGCCGCCCCGATACGATAGCAGCCAGCTAACAGAAAACCTCCCAGGCGTCGGCTTCGTCTCCCGAGATGAGGCTCTGACAACAGTCGCCGATGTCCTTGCCGCCGAGGGCCCCGTCGCCATCACCATCGATGGCCACGCCGTCCGCGAGGTGCCCGGTCCCAAGGGCCTGCCCTTCGTCGGCAACTACTTCGAGGTCTACCCCGACCACCTGGGCAACCACCAGCGCCTCTTTGACAAGTACGGCCCCCTCTTCAAGACCAACAACATGGGCTCCGTCATCTACCACACCAACGACCCCGCCCTCGCCAACATCATCTTCTCCGAGAGCGACTTCTTCACCAAGAACATCATCCCCGGCCACCCCCTCTACCCCATCAAGAACAAGGAGTCGGGCGTCTTCCTCGGCGACACCGACACCCCCGAGTGGAGGGAGGTTCACAAGTTCCTGCCCCCCGCCCTCGGCCCCAAGGCCGTCCGCCACTACGCCCCGACCATGCAGGCCACCATCGAGGACGCCTTCAACGTCTTTGACGAGCTCGACGAGAGGGACGAGGCCTGGAACGTCTACCCCTTCATGCTCAAGCTCGGCTCCCAGGCCGTCGGCAAGCTCGTCCTCGGCATGGACTTCAAGCACTTCACCGCCGTCGACGCCCCGCCCCACGAGATGGTCCTGCGCATCGCCCAGTCGCTCGAGCTCAACAAGAAGATCACCTCCATGGGCAGCTGGTACGCCGCCCTGCCCTTCGGCGACCCCCAGCGCCTGCGCGACGCCCGCGGCCGCATCCAGCAGATGATGGCCGAGTCCATCGACAACGCCTCCAAGGGCGTCGAGGACCTCGACCTGCAGGAGGCCGCCGTCCGCGCCGACAACATGGTCGACTACGTCCTCCGCGCCAGCGACTCCCGCGGCAACAAGCTGCCCCGCGAGCGCATCATGGAGCCCCTCGTCGTCGCCACCGGCGCCGGCTTCACCACCACCTCCTCCCTCCTCTCCTGGCTCCTCTACGGCCTCGTCGCCTACCCCGGCATGCAGGACCGCCTGCTCCAGGAGCTCGTCGACAACGGCTTCGACGCCGACACCCGCATCGACGCCGACCTCACCCAGAAGCTCACCTTCCTCGACAAGTACATCAAGGAGACCCAGCGCCGCCACAACCCCTCGTACCAGCCCGCCCGCACCTCAAAGGTCGACATGATCCTCCCCGGCGGCTACAAGCTGCCCAAGGACTCCATCTGCATCCCCGCCCTCCACCACATCCACCACAACAACCTCGTCTGGGACAACCCCGCCCGCTTCGACCCCGACCGCTGGGACACGGACAAGGTCAAGAACCGCCCCGCCGCCTCCTACGTCCCCTTCGCCGCCGGCCCCCGCATGTGCATCGGCTTCAACTTTGCCCTCCAGGAGGTCAAGGTCTTCCTGCCCAAGCTCGTCTACCGCTACAACTTCACCATGGCCCAGGACGGCCCCATCGAATACGACCCCATGTTCCAGCTCATCCGCCCCAACAACCTCTACGTCCGCGCCGAGAAGAGAGTCAAGTGGCCTCCCAGGTCCGACGCCTAGGTGTCCGCCACTCCGTAGTCGCGCCGGGAACAAACAAAACAAACAAACAGACAAAAGTTTGGAGGAGGAGGAGGAAAGGACGGACTGTTTCGCCGGTTGATAAATGTTTCTTTGTACACCATCATTGTCGGCGTTATACCCCCGGAGCATTGCTTGGCGCAGATATGGGAGGTTGTTTTTTCTTTGGGTTTAGATCTCACGACGCAGTCATGGACCGCTGGAGACAGGTCCAGATCTAATTACATGATTCTTTTCTTCGTGCCGCTGCATCCCCCCCCCCCTTGCGCACCGAATCCAGGCTGTCCAGGGACATTTCGAACAGGCGACGCCGGTCGCGCGGAGGGCCCACGCCGGTCTCCGGACCGATGCCCTGATTGATCTCGCGCCGGTGACGAGGACGGTCTCGTCGGCGAGCCCGCCCGCCCGCCCAGTTCTTCGTCCTGGACCACTTGGAGCGTCGTGGGACGGGTGTCGTCCGGACCTTGAGGATTCCGACGGACGGCGGCGTATCTCGACACTCGACCACCTCTCATCCAGCTACCGATGGAGGGGAGTTCTCGCAGCCGAGGGCAGTTTTGGGGGGGGGGTTGCGACCTTGACTACGGATTACTTTCTGGCAGAGGAATCCGGTGGTAGGAACCGACGGCTTTCGGCAAATCACCATTTTATCGCTCGGGATGCTGACACCGAGCCGTGAGCCATCCCCCGGGGGGCGGCTGTCGGTGTTCTCTATTTGCACAGTTTCTGCCCCAATCCGCGAAACGGAAAACTCAGATCGCCAGCCCCCTTTGGCGGGGGAGCCGCCGCGCCAAACCTTGTCTACACATCGAAAACCATGGTGGAGGTCCTGAGTCGCGATATGTCAACTATTGGACGCCCGCACTCGGAGCGTCAAGGTTCACGCTAGCGGGAGGGGGGGAGGGGGGAGGGGGCATGGCTGAGCAGGTGCTCGTGGGACGCGGGAAAACGAGCCGGCATCCCGGGAACAGTGAACCCGGACCGAGTATTTATCTTGAAGCCCTCTCTCAACTGCCGCAGCCTCGTCGTTGCTCGTCGGCCCATTGTCATTTGTGACGGCGAGGAATACGACGCCATTCTTGATCCAACTCCTTCAATCCGCCGCCTCTAGTGGGACACTGTATCTCTCGCGGGAATGCTTTGTCTCCATTGGGATTATCTTCTCCGGAATGCGCGGGTGATGATAGCAGACTGGACTGAACCAAGATTGTCAACATCTCGTATTTGGACCGTTTCTCAGCACTGATATATTATAGATGACAAAAAATGTCTAGGGCAACTGACTCAGTAGCCAGCCGCTTGACTAGGCCTACTGACATACTAGACTGGAACTTCAACTAGAAGTGTTTCATGCTATCAAGTGCCCACTACCTGCACCTCGGCGGTCAGGAACCATACAACGCCCCCCGGTGAGTTGGAGAGATCTGCACGGGATTTCCGTTTCTTCACTTTTACAGTGTCAACAGCACACCCATGTCTTTGGGAAGTAACCATACCCGTGGTACAGTGAGAGGCTGAATGCTGTGCTCGAGGGCCCAAGCTCATGAGTTGCTAGAAACCCATTGTTATCGATCAACTGAGTCACTCTAGGCCCTCCCTAACAGGCGGTCTAGTGCAGCTACTCGTTGGTATGGGCGAGAGCGCATGATCAGTGGGTTCCTTGCGTCTAAGCGGACTGCAGAGCGAGATGTGAATGGAAGCGCTGATAGACGCTGCATGGGTCAAAACAAGCACCGCAATACCTCGTCTCTTGTTAGAGACTGGCGGTCAGAAACTGTATCATTGGACCATTGCTGTAACCTGGGTTCTCCTCAAGGTAAAGTTGCGTACCAGGGATCATTACAGATGATCTCATCGCTTCCTGCACTGGCAGGTCAGAAACTGACTGCTCGCGGGTGCGTCAGACAGCGAGAGCGGACAACCCCCTTACGAGAACGATTGCGAACTGTTCACCTTATTCGTATTTCGGGAAATCTCATTCGACCGTGCATCCCGTTGGAAGGAGTACAGTGCCAGGTTTACAACGTTCACGTGGAAAGTCAGAGAACATCAGATGAGGCGAGCCGTGCAGATGACGTTTCATCGCAGGGCAAAGACTACCAATACCCTCAGTGCGCCGGGGGCGGGGGGGGG